>JAOTOL010001142.1:152500-299609 GCA_034440575.1 Imbricaverruca yamaguchii | reverse complement strand
CGAAAAATGAAAAATCTGCCGACACGTTTTTTAAGTTATGGGCCGTTAAAGTCTTTTTTTAATCACAGCGCCGGACCACAAAAATCGGCGCTGATGCGCTTCCCGTATATTGGCAAAAGGGAAGTGTTCTTGACAACACTAGCGCCTTGTTTGATGCATATTGTTATGCTATATAATTTAAAAGTCATGTTAGGTCGCCGAGGTCATCGTGACAGGCTTATGAAACCAAACTTGGTCAACTGGAATGTTGTCACAAATGGAAATGACTGTCATGCGATTGATGTCACTTTGCATGTTACTCCCTACACATCCGGAAATCTACTGTTTGTCATTGTGTGCCTACGCGTTTCTATACTTTATTCATGTATATTATACTTTATTTTATTATATTATACTTTATTTCTATACTTTATACTCCTTTCTTTGCGAATCCGATTGTTCGAGCCGCCCAAAGGAGCAGTCAGGTGGGCAGCCCGGTTCCGGTAACTGGAGCAGGTAATGACCTGATAAAGTGCTCCTATATAGGTGACCTGAGGTCAAATGGCGGATCTGGCATATGCATGGCATCATTAGTAATGTCCAAAACATCATTAATGGCAATTCTGGAGCATTTAAATACCATCACAGCGATCCATAACAATGACAAGCCAAGCCACGACAAACCAGAAAACTTTGCTATTTTGACCTCATTTAGCCCTGAAGATATTGACCCTAGGTCACGAAATTTGCACACAATAGAGTTAACCATCGTGCCCATCCACCCTGTAAATTTCGTTGCTCTAGCCTTAATGGGAGCCGAGATCTTAGGGGGTGCGGAATCCGCCCCCCGATCCAGTGCGCGTAAGTTTCCAGAGGCCCTCCAGGGCGCGTGTTAAGGACGTGACGACTACGAGGTCGTTTAGCATATGAAGTAGAGAAATAACTACTGGTTCATCATTGTACTTGGTAACCGATGATACTTTGTATCCATGTTTTGCTTCGGAGCAGTTTTTTGCGTGATGTACGCATGGTTTCCTTCCTAACAAGTTTATTTTTACAGACACATTTTTCATTACTTGTTTCCGTTGCACCAACATTCAGATTATGGACAGTAATTTGAATGGCTTTGTGAAGTAAATTGCTGGTATCACTTAAAAAACCATGCTAATATTCTCCACTAATCGCTAGGCACCTCTGGTTTAACTATGTAATCGTCCGAGTCAGGTGAGAGGAAGGCACATATACTTTTGTAATGCAATTATTGAACTGCCTTGTTTACTTGGGCCCTATGACTAGGTTCTAAAACCTACTTATTTTGGAAAATAAAGCATTTAACCCATTCTTGAATCAATGTCAGATGACCATGCTTTTCGCATCCGGATTTTGAACTCTATGAACTTTAAGGCATTTTTGTTGAAAATTACCCTGAAAAAGCATCTAGCAGTTTAATTAATGCGCATAAAAGTTGGATTGGTAAATTTACATATACTGAAGTCTTTTCAAGAAAAATAACCTCCATAGAACCATGAATTTGACCTGCAATATTATGCTCAATCAGCCAAAAGCAAATATTACTTAATGAAAAACTTACATATCGAACTGCTGAAACCAAGAAATATCATAACAGGTATAAAAATCACACTGATTACAACAATTAGAAAAGCAAAAATACTTCATTATGAGGTGGAATTTCACAAACATCAAATTAATCCAAGAGACATGGAAAATTCTTAACCAGATACAAAGGAAATCTACTTCCAAAAATATCACTGAAAAAAATGAACACAGATAAAGACATCACCCTAGAAAATGATGCAGCTATAGCTGAAGGATTTAATAAATACTTCACAGAAATTGCACCAAAATCGAGAGAACAGAATCCTCAAAGCATCACCTGCCCAGACGCATCAATGGTGCTATTAGCAGTAGCAAAACAATTTAGATACAGGGATCGCTACTTTAAAAAATGTTGGATCAGGAATTGATGCAATAAATCATAGGACATTTAAACAATCATACAGGCCCATATATCAAAATTGCTGTCATCAACCCCATCCACAAAAAGGTGACACAGCAATATTTAGTAACTTCAGACCAATTAGTAGTCTTCTACATGCGCCAACAATATCAGAAAAGACAATCTACAACCAACTCTTGGAACATTTCACCCTACGCAACCCACTTTCTGATAAGTAATTTAGTTTCAGAAAAGAGAAGTCCACGTCCAGTGTAAAATAATTAACCATGTGGCCTGGAAATGCAGAGTTAATGGAGTTGTGGTATTTCATCCTCGTCTTCGGTTTTTACCATTTTGCCACATGATGTATGAGCAGTCATGCACACAACTGCTAAATAATGTAAAATGCATGTGACTGAAGCGAAAGGCATTCGCTTTTTAATCCTTAAGTGGCAATCCTTTAGTGGCAATCCTTTTTCTTCCAATCTTTCGCTATTCCCAAGCAACTTCTTCCTTCATCCACACAGTTAATGGTGAAGTAACTTTAGGACACTGGCCTCTTCTCTGAATACTGAGCGTGATCACTAAAAGATTTGGAAATAATGAATATGTTGCCGGAATTTGCCTTGATTCGAGACAGGCGTTTGATACTGTTGACAAAGAAATATTATGTTTAAAACATATATATAGTGTGAAAGGAAATAATGGTGAGCTCATGCTGTGGGTCTGAGCCTACGATCTCATCAATAATTTAAAACCATACATACTGGACAACAGCGAACCCCTTGCCACCAAGAAAGAAGTTGTTGCCTTTTCACCCGAGTTTTGGTCTTCGAACCAGCCGGCTGGCCCAAGATACCTTTATTAGAAGGTAGATCGAACATTTCCTTCAAGCAAGCTACCAAACCAACTTCGTGGGGCCGGGCTGGCCCGTATGTTTGTGGGTCGGTCTGTGTGTATGTTTACCTGTGCGTGTGTCTATCTGTCTATGTGTATGTCTATCTGTGTGTGTATGTATGTCTGTCTGTCTGTGTGTGTATGTTTGTCTGTCTGTGTGTGTGTGTGTATGTATGTCTGTCTGTCTGTCTGTCTGTGTATGTGCATGTGTATATCTGTCTGTCTGTGTCTGCCTGTTTGTCTGGCTGCGTCTGTTCCATCGGAGCCGGGCTGCTCGAGCGTGCCACCCACCTGTACATTTTGAGCGGCTCCGGGCGCGGCGACAGGGCCGCCTCGCTGTCGTCGCGGCGGCCGCGCCGCTCTCGCAGACTGTCGAGCAGCCAGCTGCAGGCGCCCGTCACGTTCAGCGTCAGTGAGATGATGAGCAGCCAGCAGAGTCCGGCCGTCGGGCTGTCCATGGCTGGCGGGCGGTGGGCGCGGGCCACACGACCGTCACCATCCACACAGACACACAACAGCGGCACGTGCGCACTGACGCTCCACACTGCGCCAACAGCAGACGGCGCCGCTGCGCACAACCGCCCCAACCTCGCACGAGATCTAAGGTGACTGCGGCGTTGTGCGGTAACTCGGATGTGTGGCCGGCGCGCGCCGCCGGCGCTCATTGGCGGACGGCCCACGGCGCGGCACCCGATTGGCGGATGGACGGGGTGTCATGGGAACCGGCACGCGGTAAAAACGTCCGCCGTGCACCTTATTCTCGACGGCAGTACTGGGGAATAGTTAGCGGACTTCCGGCGCTGTCACTAATGAAGGTCGTTCGATGATAATATTGAGCGAAACATTTGTGCAGGAACCTATGCAAAGTGTGCGTAAAACTGAAAGGAGAGACGACCTGACCCGTCCAACGTCGTCTTGTGTGAAGAGTGAGAGAACATGCTGTTTTGATGTGACTTGCTCTTTTACATAGATGTTTCCTGAACAGACACCGACGAAAGTTACCTCTCCATATCTGATCACCTTTTTGAAATACGAAAAAAAATTCCAACCCAAACCAGGCATCTGGACCCACCACTGTTCTGGAAGCAGGTGTGGATACAGAAAATGTAATATTCGAGGGGGCACCGGTTTAGAGGGGAGCCATTTCACATCCATGGCAGGGGCGTCGATTTGTATCCTTTTGTGGGGGCCGTGGCCCCACCAATGTTGATATTGGCCCCTCCAATGTTGATTTGGGCACCCCAATAAGCCATGCTGTTTTTATGTTCAAGAACTTATGTTTTAAGTTCTTTGAACCATATGTTATATCCTGTAAAGTGCTGCTCCATCCACCTCCAACTCCAACCCTGATCAAACTTCAGGAGCGCATCCATCTCCTATGCAGCCTGCGGAGAAGGTATGTATTCCAGCATAACTACTGTGATCTGAATTCCGTGGTATTCATGTTGCCTTATATTCCATCCTTGCCAATCCATGTAGCAGATGTTTGATTTCCCTGAAACTGTCTGAAAAAACTTGGAGTTTAAATCACATGTGAGTGATGAACAGATAAGCTATCCCTGGATTCCTATGTTGCAGCATTGCATTGCACAGTGGCATACCGAATGGGGGCATTGTGGGCAGTTCCTGACAGGTTGTGTGACCCCAAGAATCTGCCGAGCTCAGGAAAAAAATGCGTCATGCCCCCTAGAAATCCCCCTTGGTCTCCAAAAAATCGCACCGTGGCTCAGAAATTCACATTGGGTGTCCCCAAAAAATCGCGCAGAAGCCCCTGATCATGACGCTGGGGCCGCAGAAGTTTGCTGCTGGGTGTTGTGTTCAAGAAAATCACGACGGGGCCACAAACGGTCTGGCTGGTGCCCCGTGAAAATCACGCTGAGCCTTTGGGTACCAAGAATTCTCGTTCGGGCTCCTGGAAATCACTAGATGCATAACAGATCACACCCGGGCTTTAAAAGTCTCCCTGGGACCACCCAACAAATGAAGCCGGAAAACGAAAAACAGACCGGACACGAAAAATCACCCTTGGATCCAAAGATTCCACAACAATGGCTCCAAAGTTTATCAAACGTGTTGCCCCCTCCCAAAAAAAGAAGTGTCGTAGCCACTAAAACTAGCGCAAGGTATCAAAACAAGTGACCACGGTGCCCAAAAATTCGTACTTAGACCAAACAATTCAGGCTGCTTCATTTGAAAATCTCGCTGGGGCCAAAACGCCGCGCCGGAGTCCCACACGTCGCAGCTGGCTTCCCAAGAACCAATATCTACCCGGAATGTCACCCTGCGAGCAGAAAAATTGCGTCAACGATTCACAATAAGAAGGCGTCGGACCACGGAAAAGATCCTGCTGGGGCACCGAAAAAAAATGAGGCACCGCGAGCCCGAATAATCGTACTGGGGCCCAAAAATATCCTGCAGGGGGCTTACAGAAAATAGACCTGACGCCAAAAACAAATACAAAATAGACCTGACGCCACAAGGGGACTCTATCGAGTCGACCCGAGCACCGGAAACAAATCAGAATAGGTCCCGAAAGAAAATTATCCGAAGGGCCTTTCTACTCTCGAGGGTGCCAGCTGCGGGAAAACAACGCTGAGCAGCCGCAATGGCGTACCAAGGGGAAAGATGCCCCAAAATGCTAAGATATGAGGTGCATCAAAGCTCAGTGCATCATAATTTCTTAAACACGAGCAAATGTGGGAAGAAGAAAGCTAATATATGGAAATGAATTCATCGAATTCTCTAAACGAGCCGCCATACCAGTAAATCCACATGCCAAATATGGCACAAGACTATCATGTAACAGCAATTAGCAAAACGTTGGAGACTTAGGAGAAACTGGAGAAGCGCACGTAGTGTGGCGGATGCGCCGAGTGCGCAAGGTGCGCAAGGCACATGTACACGACTGTTGGCGTTTTAGCGACCCTGCGTGAGGAATCGGAATGACTGAAATCGGAAATTTTATATTTTTGTTTTGCGATTTATACCGGTGTAATTTCAGCAGTGTGGGGTGACTTATCAAGGGGTACGAACACAATATCCTTTGAACAGGATCGGGGAGTTCGTGTTGAGATCCGGTGATTCAGAAATGATGTTGGCAGATTTGGCCCCCTCGACAGGGCAGCTAAGTTGGTCAATAATTTTTCTTAAAAAATATAGCAAAATAGTATCTCACTGACAAACATAGTGGTCCGTGGAGGTTTTCAAAAATTGCAGTCTGTGCGACAATTCCAAATCAGTTTGCCCACCCCATGGCAAATCCTAGGTACGCCACTACCATGGCATGATATAATTTGGCCTGTTGATGGCCCTGATCCGCCGCAATGGACTCAGCAGCCCCGGTCCACCACAGTGGAAGGTGTACTCCGCAACCCCGGTCCGCCGTAGTGGACAGCGTGCTCTGCGACCCTGGCCCGCCACAGTGGACGGTGTGTGCTTCACGGCCCAGGTCCGCCATAGTGGATGGCGTGCTCCTGGGCACTCGTCCGCCACAGTAGACGGTATGCTCCGCAGCCCTGGTTTGCCATAGTGAACTTCATGGTTGGTGAAAACGGCCTTTTCCTGGATTTTTCCCATCCGTAGCATGATCCTCTTCAAAAAATTATTATCCGTGTTTTCCATTTAGACGTTTAATGGTGTTATTCGACAATGAATTGTCCTGTGGTGAAGTGCTCCAGATTCACTGGAAACTGCAGTCATATTCTGATGTCACAGGTGGGAATTCAAATATTCTTCCCGACCCTGAACTCGCCCAATCACAACTTTGGCTTCGCCCCTCCCTAATGTTAGGCGCCAAGGATATACTTTCACGGATTGTCGTCACAGTTCAGGTCTGCTGTGCTCCGATACTCCATCAAGGCCGGTGTGTTTTAGCCTGCATCTAATCGCTGAAACATTTTTATTTAAGCCGGTGTGTGCTTGTTGGTGTGTGGAGTGAGGGGAAGGCGCTGACGGTGACGATGACGATATATCCGAGCCCACTGTATGAAACTGCAGTCGCATGCCATTACTCAGAGTTGTTATGTTGACATGTACTGTGTACCGCTCTTTTAATTATGTGACTTCAGCAGTTATTGGACGATTTTCCTCGTTCGTAAGTAAGCTGAATGAACATAAACATACACATCGTCAAATACAAACTCAGAATTTCTGAGATCTGAAAATATAGTGTGCGAAATCCGATGAGTTTTTGGTTGGGGGAGGGGGGGGACGTGCGTTGGCACTTCGCCCTCCCCCAATGTTTTTCAAAAATCGACACCCCTGATCCATGGAGGAATGCTCGCGCAGCCAAGGGGGTGCGAGTGGCTGCCGCCCCCTGAGGGATCCGAGGGGGCCCGCAAGGTCCCCAAAGACGTCGATGTGGGGGTCTCATAGGTGTTCCCCGGATCGACCCGAAGGGCCCCTGGACCGATGAAAGGAGCCCGGGCCGACGGCAAGAGGCCTGGGCCGATGAAGAGGGTCCCGAGTTAACGGAGTGTCCTCGGAAAGATGTCGAGCGTCCTTGGCTAGGCTAACGTGAAAGGCTTCTAGATCGGCAGAGGAGGCCAGAATAGTTGGAAGAAACCCTGGGCTGACGGAGAGGGCTCCGGACCAATATGAAGGGTCCGTGGGCTGGCGGTGGAAACCAAGTCCCTGATCTGATGGGAACAGGGCCCCTTGCTGACAGATGGGTCCAAGTCGTACGGAGGACCCTGGCCTGGTGGAGGGCTCCCAAGCTGATGAAATAGGGTCTCTGCGCCGATGGAGAAAACCCTTAACCGTGGGAGGAACCCGGACCATTGAAGAGGGCCCATAACCGGCATGAAAGGTCCCTGGGCAGATGGGGGTCAAAACCGCACAGGGGGCCATTGCGTGATAGAGGAGGCCCAAGCCTTTGAAAATGAGACTCCGATCGGACGGAGAGTGTCCTGAACCGTGAAAGAGGATTCTTGGGCCGACGGGTGAGGACTCCAAGCCGGACGCGCAGAGTACTGAGCCGGCTTTGACTCACGCTGATGGAAAAGGGTTCAGGGCCGATAGCGAGCCTTAGGTCGATAAAGAGGCCCCGAAACACGGGGACTACCTGGACCAAAGTGAAGGGTTCTCGGTGCTGTGTAAAGGGCCTTTAAACCTAAGCAGGAGCCTCAGGTTGTAAAAAAAAACAGTTGCATTTCCAGGGAGTGAAGGGGAACCCGCCCACTGGCGAGTTCGATGGGGACCCCGAGACGACCGCCCTGAGGGGCAGGTATATAACAGGGGAAAACTGTAAACGAATGTAACAGCTTGTATGAAAAGGGTGAAAGAGACCTGAAGGCGTGCACCCTGAGACTCAGAGAGGACTTAAATTGGATTATCCTGGGGTTGAAAGCGGGTCCTAATGGATGAACAAATTCCCATGAGAGATAAAACAAGTTCCATGTTGGCTCACGATTGATTTGTGAATAGTATGCACTGGTAAATAAATTTGTGAAAGGTATGCAAACCGGCTAATGTGCAATGAATGACAGGGGTTTTAGTCAAATCACGAATCTCTCTGTAGAAAATCATACATTCTCTGTGATCCATTTATATTGCATCATTGTTCAACAAGTGATGTTGAATGCTGTGGTAGCCTCAGTTCAGCCTTGTTCAGTTCAACTGGATAGGACAAATTGCAGAATATTACATGCTTTACGTATTTTTGTTTTGTTTGGCCATGAAGACTCTCAACAAAAATAGTTGAAACAGCATGTGAAGTGGTCAAAAAGTGGCAAATGAAATGCAACTTTGATCAGTGCAAGATAATGCATGTAGGTAGACAGCATACCAGGGATGCATGCTTGATGGGTGACCAATTGCGAGTTGGGACTGAGCAAAAGAAGGATTTGGGTGTTGTTGTGGGATATGCCTGCTCCCGAGTGGGATAAGTCATGAAAAGTCGTGAAAATCTAGGCCCCTGGTGACGTCACTTTTGTGGGAAAATTGTTTTGGAGGGTGGACCCGGACCCTACTCGTCGAGAGCTTTCCGATGACACCTCTCGTTTTCGTGCGATGCTTAGTTTGGATTTTAGAAGGGGGGTCTTCAACCACCCCCCCAGGACGGGGTGTGAGGATTTGACCGGAAAGACGGCGCGGGTTAAGATACTTGTGGCTTAATCATCCAGTCATACTCCAGGTGAACACTACAGAAGCATTCAACTGGTGATTATTGAGTTAGAGTGCTTTCTTGCATATGGATAATAGGTTGGAATTGTGCGCTTCCTTTCACACCACTCACTACGATCTGAGGGAAACACTACTTTTTATTGCATGAAAAAATAAATTGTGATGTATGACTTAGCCATGTTATTTATTCACTATTATATCTGCAAATTTATGCACCCCTTTGTTTATGGAAATTTATACACTATTATATGGCTTGTTGACATTATACACTGCTATTTTACCGAACCCAATAATGATACACTCCCAGACCAAGACTCAGAAGTGAAAATCCAACACTGGGCATGGGGCCCCTCAAAAGTATATGAAACCCTAGCTGTGAAGGAAAGAGTGCATGCATCAGAGCTGGAATGGGCTGTCTGGACTGGAATGGGATGTGCGTCATCCTATTTAACAATAGAAGCACAAAAATAAGGCAAATATTAACCTGGCAGACAGAAAGCACCAGCCTAAGTCATCAATTCATAAACTGACCAGATTTAATACAAACCACAAGGGCCCAATCAGGTTAAGTCTGTAAATGGAAGATACCATAAATTGGCAGACACTCATACCCTAACCAGCATCATATTCCTGATTTATTTAATGTATTATTTTGGTTTGAGGTCACATTAACTACAGGCCGTTTGGCGCCCATGTCCATAATTTCAAAGTATCCATCTACCAACATTATACACCCTCATCAACGTCCATCTACCTTACATGTCCAGCCCCATTCATCCAATCCCAAGTAGCACATGTGGCTTGAGCGCCTTCCCAATTATTTACAGGCTGCATCTATCCCTGCTTGAAGGGATACACACCTGCTTAACATAAATATCACCACATCCGCCACTAGGTAGGACTGAAAAAAAAATTCAAGTCTAAGGATAGACATCCACCATATTTTTGGCCTAACAGAGGTATTTTCCAATTCATCGCCGTCATCTACATATAAGATCTATATTATAAGAGATCTATATATATTATATATTATATATTATCTATATCTATATTATAAGATCTATATATAAGATCTTATAGATGATGTATAATATAGTCTTTTTGCAGAGAGATATGCTCATCCTGACCTGTTATTGCCCTAAAGACCTTCAAATCATCCGCAAATTTCAAAACTTTACTGCTTAGGCCACTTTCAATGTTATTTACAAATAAAATTAACAGTAATGGCCCTAGTACTGACCCATGGGGGACTCCACTAAGAACATTTTGCCATGATGACTTTTTACCATTTAGCATCACTCTTTGCTGTCTATCTGAAAGCCACAACTCTATCCATTTTAAGATGCTACCTGCAATACCATGGAACTGAAGCTGTATCATTAACCGTTTATGGGGTACCTTGTCAAAGGCCTTACTAAAGTCAAGATATGCTACATCAACCTGATTTCCCTGATCAAATTGTTCTGTGGCGAAGTTCAAAAAGTCCAAGAGGTTTGTGAGACACGATCGTCCTTTTCCAAACCCATGTTGAGTATTTTGAATCAATCTGCTACCTTCCAGATAACTCACTATTCTATCCTTGATAATTTATTCGAGTACCTTGCAGACTAGGGATGTGAGACTTATTGGCCTATAGTTTTCAACTTTCCCTCTTTCTCCTTTTTTGAAAATAGGAACTACATTTGCCCTTTTCCAATCGGTTGCAATTTCATTATGTGAAACTGATCTACAAAATATTATACTAAGTGGAAATGCCAGTTCCTTTTCAGCTTCCCGCAATACCCCAGCATAAATTTCATCAGGTCCTGTTGCCTTGTTTGGCTTCATTTTCCTTATATGATTGTAAACATCACTATCAATGAAATCAACATCATTTATCAGGTCACATGTCACTGAACTATGGTGTACGGTCGGCTGATTGGTCACATCTTCCAATGTGAACAGTGATTGAAACTGCTTGCTCAGCTCCTCAACCATCTCACTATCCTCACCCAATGTAGTCCCGTTTACTTCCAGTGGACCAATTGTGCTAGAAACTTTACTCAGCTTGTAGAAACTAAAGAACTTTTTACTGTCCCCATTACAGTTTCTAGCTAAATCCAGTTCTTTTGCTCGCTTTGCTGCTCTGGTTTTTTGCTTCACAGTGTCTCTAGCTTTTCGATACGCCTTTAGATTAACGACATTTGAGGCTTCTTTAAAAACTCTAAATGCAGTTTTCTTAGCCTTAATTGCTTTTATCACGTCTGGTGTAAGCCATGCTGGCTTTCCTACCCTTGTTTTGCGTCTTTGCGTTTGGGGGACATGTCTAATCTGAGTTTCCTTCAAGTAAGATTTGAACTTTTCCCACATTTCACAGGCATTTAAATTGGAGAATTCTTTTTCCCATCTGATGGCACTTAAACCCGCTCTCATGCCGTTAAAGTCTGCTCTGTTGAAATTCGGAACCTTTACCAAATTATCCTTGATAATTTCCCCTACATGTGCCTTGAATCTAACTATGTTAGGGTCACTTTTCCCAGAGTTTCGCCTACAGTCAAGTCTTGAACCAAGTCACTTAAATCCGAGAATACAAGGCCCAAGAATGAACCATGCCTGGTAGGTTCCGATACAAATTGGTGTAAGAACAGGTCCTCTTCAAGGCATTTCCTAAACATTTTGCATGATGGGGTGCCAACACCAGCATTTTCGGGGGACCTTCATAAGTACCAAGTATCACCAGTACCAAGAGTCATAAGTTCCAAAATATGCCCAGATTTGGTTCCTCAGAAGTTCCAAAAGTTGCCAGATCAACTTCCAAAATACTCAGACAAGGGTGAATTCACAAGTACCCAGAGTCATGAGTACCCAGTTTCATAAGTTCCAAAAATAGTTTTGAATTCGGCAGCTAGATGACACCGTAAGCGTGCAGCGGCACAAGAGCTTACAGCGTGCTGACAGACGGCAGCTTTTTATGCAGCAACAACAAACGGCTTCAAAATTGCTGCCATTTATTGTGAGCTAAGAAATCACCACAATTCCTGACATTGCAAAGGAAAAGCCGTTGGTAATTCGGCAAGTGGAAGCGCTCTCCTGCAGTTGCATCATGATCAAGTTCTTGCAGGGAGGTGCTCAGCCTCGCGAGGTTCTGCCACAGACAAGGGAGTTCGGTGAGGATGTATTTCTGTAGTATTTCACAAGGCCAAAGAAAAGAGCCCACCCGCCTGCTTGCCCATTGGTTAGGAAAAAGGTAGATATCTGAACATGTTCTGTTTAATGGACACCTTATTTGAGGCAAATACCTTTGAATATCTCCCACCCATGATGTTCAGCGCACATAAATAAGAAAAATAAGGTGATATTCATAAATGAACAATGAACCTGTTTACAATCCAAATATTAAGACCTGATCACACAGCTCTACCTATTCTTTGTGTATCGTACTTAATAATAATAATAATAATGACCTGTATTTTTGCACCTTTATGGTACATATCTGGGCTACCATACAACACACAATGCCTTCATGCATGAGAGACCAGCAACACAACCAAACTGGGACAGCAAGCCACTGTGCCACATCTGCTCACTTCAACCCTGGGTCATGCACATAAGCCTGATCAGCTCTTTCCAGTACAATTTATTCCAGCTGTGACCTAAATGTGTGTTTGATGTCGGCTTTACTGGCCACCAATAAATCTATAGATGCAAGTTCATATTCTTCACCCTAATTTGAGCATGATTTGTGCAATAATACCCAACCAAGCTATCCACCTTACATAGTGCTTTTATAATGGCATTGCTGTGCCATGAGGCTATGCACAAATAAAAGATGTCTACTTGCCACCAGCATGTGGCATGGGAGCATTCCCAAAATCAAACCAACCAGATTGGGAATTTCCCAGTTAGGTTTCCCAATTTCCCAGTTAGGTTTTCCAAGTAGGTTTCCCCAATGGGAACCTACTTTTCAGGTTTGGAGTCAGCATCAAATAGATTTCCTCAGTACATTTTCAACTATGTTTTCATGGACATAATATTTTTTGATGCATGGAATCTATTTACCCAGCTATTTTCCGAGAGGAAAATAATATGTACCTAGTCAGTATACTTACCTATGTAATAAGTAATGTACATTGTCATTTTAGTCACATCAGCATGCAGAAACAAAGAAGAATGGATGATGGATGGCACCACCGACAGGTTGTGATGATCAGCTCAGCTTCACCTCTTATAACTCACAGGGCAATGTGCTTTCCTTTCACTGTTGGTCCAGTGCAAGGCTAGCTAAATGAAAAACAAACAAATAATTCACACTCCACCCTCAGCTCAGAGCACACACCTACCTACATATGCAGCCTATTTGATACAGACCCAATACCACTACTGCACCAGTACAGCACATGCCAGTTGGATGTGATAGCTGAATGCAAAGCAAAGGATCAGTCAACAATTTTTCCCACTACAAGGTGGTTGAGATGCAGGTTTCTGGAGACACATCACCAAATTTGTAGTCTGGAGGGCACTGTTCAGCGAGCATGTGCAAGGTTTGACATGTTGTTGGCATTTCTGTTGATTGTGGTTTGATGTGGTGTGTGTTTGGATGTTATCTGTGTGCTTGATGGTACAAAAAGTGGCTAGTTTATTTGGTAATCATAAGTAGAATAACATATTTGGTGGATGTTTTCTTTAATCTTGTATTCCTTTTTAGTGGAATTTTTCTTCCTTCTGCATGTTTTTGTCAGAGTACATGAGGAATCCATTCTATCCAGTATGAACATGGAGTGCAAAAAATGTTTTAAGGGATGAAATCGCTAAAGAAGAGCCTTAATTCCCACCCTGCTTTCAACACACTTCATGATTGCAAGAATACCTAGGAACCTTGACTAGCCTTTTCAAGCAGGAGTGATGGGCTATACAGACTTAGCGGAAACTCGTTTCACATCCACAGTCTTCCACAATTCACACCCATAGAGGGGACAGTATATCTTAAACAGCCTAACTAGCATGAGCTTGTCTGCACATCCTAGCAGCACAGAGCATGTTTACCTGGTAATACAATGCATGTCTGGTCCTCTGCATATCTCTGCAAAGAAGGATTTAGGTATTATTCTAAGCACAAAATTTGGGCATCAGAACAGATCAAGGAAGCCAGGAAGAAAGCACTGAGAATGCTCAGGGCAATAAATAGGAATGTATCATACAGGAGTGAGGAAGTCTTCAGGAAGCTTTACTGTGCATATGTCAGGCCACATTTGGAATACTGTATTCCAAGCTTGGTCTCCTAGCCATGAAAAGATTGTTGGCTTTTAGAGAGAGTATAAAAGAGGGCTACAAAAATGGTTAATGGTATAAGCAACCTGGTATATGATGAAAGATTAAAGAAATTGAATATGTTTTCACTTAGATATCGAAGGCTGAGAGGAGATCTAATTGAGGTCTTTAAATTTGTCCATGGTCTGGAGAGGGGATATCTTGGGGAAGTGTTTGAATTGAACAGAAATGATGCAATTAGAGGTCATCAATTCAAAATTAAAGTTAACCACAGCAGAACAAGGTTAAGGCAGACTTTCTTCACCAACAGGGTAGTAGAACATTGGAACCAGCTGCCAGAAAACATTGTCAGTAGCAGCACATTGAACATCTTTAAGAACAGCAGACAATCATAGGAATACAGGGCTTGCTTTTCAGTATTACAGGGAGGGCTGATTGACAGATTTTGTGTGCAACTGGTTCAGTGTACAGAGTGCAACCAAGAATGGCCCTTGTGGCTCATAGTTGCACTAATCTTTTATGTCTTTATGTCTTTATATCTGCACAATCACTCATGTTGTATTCAATTTTGTGCCCCAGATATCTGAACTTCTGGACCCATGTAAGCAGTTTTCCACAGAGGAGTACTTGTGGCCCTTGGCAACACATCAGATGTGATGATGAGTATGGTCTTTGAGGGCAAAACACCATACAGACAGTCTTTTCAACATTAAGCTTCACATCCATTGAGGCCACAAAGGTCTCGCATGACCTAACTAGCACCTGAAGTCCTGCCCTAGTGGGGGCCAGCAGAACAATGTCATCAGCATATGCCAGAACATTTACAGCATGCAGTCCAACATGACAACCAACATGAGTCTTCTGCAAATCATATAAAAGCTTATCTATGCACACATTAAACAGCAGAGGTCAGGTATTTCCCCCTTGTCTGACACCATTCCTAATAGAAAATGATTCTGATCTACTGTCAGCCCACCTCACTCCCATCTGTTGGGACCGATACCATGTAATTAGAAGTCTGAGGTATGCTGTCGGGACACCTGTCAGCTAGTATTTGAAAAAGCTTTGCATGACAAACTGTCAAATGCCTTGCTGGCATCTAAGAAGCAGGCATAGACTGGGCTACCCTGCCTGGCATAGTGGTGAATAGTTTCCTTCAGAACATATGTAGCCTGGGTGGTGGAGTGTCCGGCTTTGAAGCCAAACTGAGCATCATTCGTATGGAAAAATGGCTCCAGCCATTCTACAAGGATGAGCTCCAGCACTTCAGATATGCTGGTAGAGAGTGCTGCACTGCACCTAATCTTCCAGGAGCAGTGCTTAAGGAAACCATAAGGAAGTGATGTTCATTTTATTTTAAAAAATTGCAATTACACCAGCATTTTTTAGTGGCTACTAATAGCTTGCACCAACAACTACAATGAGGTAATCTTGCACAACAGCATTTTGGTGTCCAGAATATGGCACACCACTACAAACATGATGATCCCTTTTAAAGTTTCTCTTTGCAAGTGTCTAGAGGATTTTCATCGAAAGGAACTGTTTGAATATGGATAGATTATTCATTGTTGTGTTCAGTACACACAGTACAATTACTGGTTCAGCTGTACAGAAGTGGCAGTAGAGCTATTTGTTACATAATGCCTCAAGTGTTCAGAACCCCCCTCTTCTAGGTATGTACCTACTGCCAAGTCATGATGACTTGCAAGGAAACGAAACAAATGTGCAATGTTAAATCACACATTGCTTATAAGACTGGATAATTGACCCTAAACCCTAGATAGATTTAAAAAATGATAGATAAAAATGACCCTAGATGTCGACGCGCTCCTAAACTCCAATCCACCACCACCACCAGAACAATTGTAAAGTTACTAACACCAACATAACCTAGCCTGACCTGTTTTTTTTAAGACTAAAATTATTATGTCTGAATGATACCTTGAAAAGGTGGTACATCTGTAGTTACTGGTAACTTCTGATTTCTTGAAATTTATTTTTATGATGCAGTGTTTATGAATGTGGTACCGAGGTTGCTATTTAGGCTTCAAAGTACAGTAATTATAAGACATGTATATCGAGACCTATCTAAATATGTTTTGATACATAAGTGCAAAGTAGCTGATTTTGTCAGATATATTTCGTTGTTTTCTAATGTGGTTTGAATTAATTTGATGCTTTTATTTTCAAATTGTAACTACATTTTGGGACATAATTGCTTCAGGTTCATGTATGTATAGTTGTGTCTATACATGTGTTATAATTGCATCAAGAATTAATTTACCTCAGGACAAAAATGGTGGTGGGCTAGGTCATGATTAATATATGTTTAGTAGCCTAGCACGTATCTAGGTACGCATGGCGGATATGAATACGCAAATATGCGTATGCAAATGTACATAAGCGCAGATGTATGTACGGCAATTGTACGTAAGCACAAATGTACGCATGACAAATGTACGTGAGCGTAAATGCTCTGGAAAATGTAGGTATGTTTCCACATACCTACATTTTCCATTCTTGTGTACGTAAGCGCAAATGTACGTATTCACAAAGGTACGTATGCGCAAATGTACGTAAGCGCAAAAGTCTGATTTGCGCAAATGTATATGAGCGCAAAAGTGCGAAAGTACAAAATGTCATGTGCACAAATATATGTAAGTGAAAATGTGCGTATGTGCAAATGCACGTAAGCGTAATTTTACCTAAGCACAAACGTACGTTGGCGCCAAAGTATGTAAGCGCAAATGTATGCATGGACAAACGTACATATGCATCAGTACGTAAGCGTAAAAGATGCAACAGCAAATGTACGTACATTTGAGCATACGTGTCGGCGTTTAAACACATTGATTAGGTGCATATACTGTATGTACATTTGATATTACGTATATTTACCATGAGTGCATTTGTGATATGTACTTTAGTGCTCAGGCATAAAAAGTCGTGCTCATATTATAAAACCCACAATTCTTCCAACTATTTCACATCAGGAGAACTATTGGGGTAAGGGGAGGGTCAGAATACATGAAGGAAATGATCTGGTCCAAATGGATTTTGGGCACTCTCCATATGGCCCGTTTTGATAGTTTTATTTATGGGGGAACAAAGCCAACATTGTGGCAATTGTAAGTCATTATATAACTCATTTCCCCCAACAACATATAACACTACGTACCTCGTGGTCACGCATAATGACCACATCCAACACATACAAAAATGCCAATGGGATGAATGTGGGCAATTTGAGAGAATGGAATAAAAAAAATATATTAAGATAAAAACGAACATCAGATGCAAGGGAAAAATGAGAGAATTGATCACCAGACAATGTCAGACCTAGCCCATGACTATGAAGGTCGGTTGTAAAGCGTTTACATGGGATCATGTAATGCACAGTGACAAGTTGGTGATGCTATATGACCTACCAGCTGAATGTGTCGTAAAAGAACCCAAGGTTATACTTCTGTGCCCATGACTGTTGGTCCAGTCTCAGGCTGTTGCTGATGCCTTGGCTTTCTACAGAGGTTGATCCATAAATTTGTGTGAGGGCAGGGTGCCTTTTGGTATCTTTAGGCTGAAATCAGTTGACTGGGGAGGGGGTGCACTGAAGCCTTCTAGAGAAGTGCCGATGCTCATGAGAATGGCACCACCTGTCCATGGGTTTGCTTAATCCATCCTTTTTTAACTGCAGTGATGCACTGTGATTCGTCTCTGTGTATGCAAGCAAAATTCCAAAATGCATACATATGTGCATGCCCGCATATATACATGCATAAATACATGCATGCATGTGTATACCCATAGGTATGAAGTAGACAGGTGACCTTAGTTGATATCATATGGCATTTGGGGGTTATGCTAAGACACACAAAGACGAGTCACAGAGCAACACTGTGGTCTCTGAGGATGATCTAAGTGAAGCAGAATAGTTTGTGCATTAAAGAAGTAGGCAAACACAAATAAGCCCTAAATTACATACACATGCACACTCACACATGCTTATATATATACATATGCGTGCTTATATATATGTATGTATATGTGTGTATGCATGTGTGTGCATGTGTATGTGATTTACGGCTTATTGTTTATTCGCCTATTTTTTTTAAATCCACAAACTTCTTCACTTAGATCACCCTCAGAGACCAGTGTTTCCATGTGATTCGTCTCTGTGTGTCTTAGCATAATCCGAAATGCTGTATGGTGTCAACTAAGGTCACCTGTCTTCTGCATACTCATGGGCAGGATAATTATAGTGTTTCATACGTTCATCTCCCTTTCCCAAAAAAAGTTTTTCTTCCGACTTTCGGCAAGCGATGCAATCAGCATCCGTGCTGTGCTATCCAAAGGGGGATGCAGTTAACATTGAAGAATGTTGATGTCCATATGTTCGATATTATGTCCATATCCGCTATCCTATTGTATATTTATTTTCACAATCCCTCGTGTCAAACTGAATAATGCTGCGTATTGTGTCTTCTTGACATTGTGACATAACTTATACAGCTGAACCGTGCCCGGCAGGTGTGCAGCCCGTATGCGCTATACGGTGTCCGCGACTGCTGTCACGCGGTATGCGGCTGCAGGATCATTGGCACAATCATATGATGCCAGCTTCAGTGAACGCATGTCATACAGTCATATTGGCAGTGAGAGGAAATAACGTGGCTGCACCAGCAATGCGCTGACATCCTACAAGCGAATCGTCACAGGGCGTACGCTTAACGTTCGCACGGTCAGTTAGCCAACATGATGCGGATGCATCGTCACTGATGGTGTGTCAAAGGTCGGCAGTGCCAAGAAGCGTCTTCTGACGCGGCGTCGATGAGAGCGAGCCCTGGGACTGAATCGATTGGATCACACGTCGCACGGCTGATGTCTCCGTGATCGCACGCCACCTGACGGAAGCGTTGTGGAACACCATCGCAATGCCAGTGACAGGAGCCATCGTTGTACGGTTGCAACATTAGTGAGCGAACGAGGACGCTGTACCCGCGCAGCGTCAGTAGATGTATAAACCGTAGCGTCAGAATCCGTCGTCAAGTACTCAAAGCGTTATTGAGTGCAAGTCACATTGGTGGTGGCATCAGGGAGATGCGCTGTAAGGTCCTATCATTGTGGAACATGACCATGTGGCTGATAGCGATCGACCCGTCATGTCGCAACAAACACGGTGAACATGATCGCACGTGCTGAGCTAGGGTTACCTGTGGCGTGAAATACAGTAGTATTTTCGTCTACCACAGATCACACCCATTGCGAAATGAAATGGTTACCTTGGCAATGTATTTGATTTGATTCGTTCGTGATGTGCCGTACCTGTGGACAATTTATTCCGGCTTTCGGCAGCGATACAATCAGCATCCATGTTGTGCTATCCAGAGAGTGGTCTAGTTGATATCGAACAATGTTGGTGTCCATATGCTCGATATTATGTCCATATCCGCTGTTCCATTATATATTTATTTCCACCACCCATCGTGTCAAGCTGAATAATACTGTGTCTTGTGTCTTTTTCTTGACCTTGTGACCTAGCTTATACAGCTGAACAGTGCCCGGCAGGTGTGCAGCTCGTGCGCACTATGCGGTGTCCGCGTCTGCCGTCACACGGCATGCGACTGCAGGAACATTTGGCACAGTCATATGATGCCAGCTTCGGTGATCACATGGCATATATATATATATATATACTAGTTATGATGGAATGTTGCCGTAGCCGTGAAGGGACTAGAGCATTTCGCCGTATTTGTGCGTATAACGTGAGCTGCAGCAACTCCGCGAAGCTTTAACACCAAGGGGGACATGTACCGAATATTAGTGTGTTGCACTTCACGATACCCTGCTGTTCACACCAACCTGTGATGCTTCGGGTTGCTATCGTATATCCATGTGTCAGGCTAATAAAGCTGGACATCTACACAAACAAAACAATCCGTGACCTTCACCCAGGTATGTCGTTTTATGAAAATGATTGGGGTGGCTCAAGTGTCCGAAGATATGGACGGTGTCCTCGCAAACACACTGAGCACATAAGCACGTAAAATGCTATTGCGTGTTGATTATAAGCCGCATTATTTGACTAAGACATATCGAATGCAATATATGAAGTGCATCGCGGTATGAAAAGACGCAGACATGTTTCGCATTTCTCAGAAGGTTTTGAATGCACATCCGATACGCGGAACTTCTCGGTTGACATTCTACCACACCATTCATCACTAAATCCAACGGCAGGGCAATCGTGATGGGGCCCCTAAACCGACATGAGAGGCCTCGGACCAATGTGAGAATCCCTGGACTGACATGTGGGGCCACATCTCCACATGGTGACCGATGTGACGAATTATAAATCATCGGAGAGGGAACGAGATGAACTCTCAGGCGGTGTAATGTTTTCGGAGATATGCGCTCCAAACTACCTTGATAAATGTCACAAAGACTAATACCTGCTATGGTGCTATGCCGTCAGAAACTACACGCAGTTTTCGGAGCGCATCCCATCCTTGTGAGACCATATTTTCATTATAGGAACACTTCCACCTACAGACGGTGCACACAAATTATGGGTGCCAACCTCTTACCAAATCTTAGATCCGCCGCTGGCCATGTTATATTGATCTTCGATTATTGCGCGTGTATCATCATACAAAAAATATCTCGCAAACGGATAGGGGGAAACCCTCAACATGCGTCATAAATATGCCGTATTGCAATAAACAATAATCGTGGCAGCATCCAAGGGCTTCGACCTACACCTTTTATGTAGCCTTAAACTAATTATGGTCGATTCCTCGCCCCGAAAGCCAGGTAAAGCGTGCTTCACAGGACTCCCGGGCGAAAATAGGTGTCCGGAGTCTATCGAACGTCCGATAGAGTCCTTATCCACGCGTTCGGAGAGCGTCAACCATGTTTTGTCCGTGCGTCGGCTTAAGTGTTGGTGTGTCAAATTCGCGGCAAATATATACATATACACTATGTGACTACGGCGCGGGACAAAGACGATTTTCTACTTTGACTTTGCTATAATATCCCTGTAACCTCAACGCTTATCGATTACCGGGGGGCGCTTCCTCGAACCATGCACCTAATTGAAGTGATAAGCGCAATGATAGCATCGATCTACCAAGTAACTTAGAATATTGAATAATTAAATATTATAATATTCTGTCCGTCCGGGAGAATATTTGCTTTACCCTTTGGGATAATAAATATATATGGTGTCAGAAGGATTCTTGGTCATCCGGACAGCTCCGAACGGCTAACAGGAAGCAAACTTTCGGGCTGGATATGGGTGTCACTTTGTGATATTGGCTAAGGGGCCAATTTACCTTTCATATAGCATGTGTCTCCGGATAGGCTAAACAAAAATCGTTGAGCGCAGAAGGGGCATATTCCGAGCTTTCTTAATTTTCGGCTCTACAGGCCCCATAGTTAAGAATATGTCTCATTGGGAGAGGGGGAAATCAATCATTGGGGAGGGCAAACTAATGATTGGATGGGGGATCAGTGCCCATCGTATGTAAAGTGACACCTTTGGGACAGGGCATAGATTCTCGAAAATGAATTGCCTTCCGGGCAGCATGGAACGTAAACAGAAAAACGAGCGAGTAGACTCCTGCAGGTCCCAGCAGTGGTACTGTCGTTTACCCAGTGCTACCGCCGAATCTGTGTCTAGTGGAAACGTCCCGAAAATATGTTGATAAAATACGTGAGCAAATAAGGCGCTCGTGTGACCTCACGGTACTATAATTCAATAGGGCATCGTCGGGAAAATCGTGGGATGAAGTCATAAAGTGTTGAGGCCAAGTGAGATCAACAGGGGCGTATCTGGGTTAAGCCTATATATACAAGATTATGTGAAACAGGAAAAACGTACACCGAAAAAAACACCCAATCAAGATTACATCGCGAGTTCCACAGGCACTATCTACCCGAGTACATCCACACCACATCCCCCCGATATCGCGCAACACGAGTGGTCTAGTAACATGAGCGCGAGTCACACGTAATACCCGCATGGATGAGTCTTAGAGCAGCGGATGCGACCCAGGTTCTGTCAGGGTTCCAAGCCTCAACTGTTGTTGGCAGAGGCGGGTCTATTAATGTTGATCGTGGCAGGGCATCCCACCAGACGTGAAGAAAGAAAGTGCATGCACTGAACACTTCTGGGATCAGGACACATCACACCGCAATAACGGCACCATAAAGGAGATCTTGGAATAGTGATCGGCAGGTGGAGAGGAATTGTCTGCGGAAAAGAAAGCCTTTTCTCCTCTTGGAGAGCGCCAACGGTTGGAGAAGTCGTTGACGTACAGATTCACATTAGTTTTATCGCCGTAAGTTATATCTATACCGTCAATGCAAGACGAAGTTTTGACTGAATAACTCAGCTTGGGTGCGAATTATCAATTCTGTTCGAAGCGCCCTAAAGCCCAAATAACTAACTAACACGGCTGCTTATGAACGTCCCTCTTAGCGTGTAGGGTCATGCTGGTTAGCGCGTCAAAGGCCACCTGCGTGCCAATTTTGAAGGAAATCTGGGTAGTCTGACCCTGTCATTTGACTTTGAATGACTCATGTGTTTATGAACTCTTTGGTTCCATGCTCATGCGATCAGCATATCAAGATCTACCTGTGTGTTTTAAGGAAATATGAGCACTCTGATTTCCGTGACCCTGGCCTTTGGCGTCTGTTAACGGCTATTTATGAGCACTCTTCTTAGTCTTTATGTGCATTATGTGCCTTTATCAGGATATGGAGGAGTATCTGCATGTCAATTTTAACGAAATCTGAGTAGTCCGACGACGGTGACACTTGTACTTTAACCCAGCATATCTTCGCTGCGTATTGTAGTACGATTATATATGGTGTTCATCATGATTAGAGTATCATGCTCTATGATCCACGCGCAATACTCAAAAAGCAACATAACCTTACTTCCTTTTTTTTCGTTTGCATCGCTGTCCATCATATCTGCACCGAGAATGTATGAAGAAATCCCGACTCAAATAGCCCAGCTATTCATGAACGCCCCTCTTAACTGGTACTTAGATGATGACCAGGACGTCATATATATATATATATATATATATATATATATATATATATATATATATATATATATATATATATATATATATTGTATATATACATATATATAGATATATGTGTATATATATATATATATATATATATATATATATATATATATATATATATATATATATATATATATATATATATATATATATATATATATATATATATATATATATATATGTGTATATATATGTATATACATATATACTTATCATTTGTTATTATATTGTTATTACAGGACACTGACACAGGTTGGACTACTCACATATCCATCAAAATTGCACACGGGTAGGCCACGTACTAATGTCTCACGGCCACATGCGACCGCATACGGCTTCTTTCCGAATTAGCTCGGTTTATTACTGGGACCCTGTCTGGGTGTTGGAATTTATGACTCTATGGCTAATTTTAATGTCATTATGTAACCGTATTAGATGGTAGAACGAACTTCTAGCGATCTGTCACACGCTTATATCAGGCCACCACAAGCTATACACGGCATTTGAGAAAGTTAAAAGGCCCCTCTCGGCTTTGGATGTCCGACCAATAGTCGCCGTCTAACTTCATCACCTGTCTGATTTAGTTAAGGTTTAACTTCACCTCGGTTTTTAGCCATCAATCTGATGCCAATGCCAAAGTGGCATCAATCTGATTTTTATTAGCATGAAGAGGGGGCAGAAGATAGTAAATTGCATGAAGGATATTATCCGATAATGCAAGACATTGCATAGCAGAAGATATGACACTGGACGCCTTTGCTGTTGCTAACAGCGTTGATGCCATTGACGCATATGTCTGCCTTTGCTAGAGGTACCTCCCACGGATAGCTTATACATGGTATATATATATATATATATATATATATATATATATATATATATATATATATATATATATATGTGGTGTGTGTGTGTGTGTGTGTGCATGTGGATATATATGTATATACATATTCCTAGTAAACATGCCGACAGCGGCTCGCTGTCAGCTGGTGAGTGGAATGCTCGCCAATTTCGACATGCAGCCGACACCTAGCTGACATCCAGCCGACGGCAGACTGGTCAAGTCGGGCGGCACGCCGCGGGCCATGGTAGCATTGATACGGCAGACCCGTGATGGCACCGTCTGACGAATTCTCCCACCAGAGTCAGATGTTGCCTGGTACAGAAACTGTGAAACTGCCGGAAGATGACATATTTTCCCGAAGTTTTCCAACATCCCAGGAGGATTCGGGCCTCGGAGCTCAGTGGCGGCGAAGCCTATGCACTACCGCAATAACTATAGGTATTACAGACAAGGACATTGATGCCACTCCTATGCTCTTCCGGAGACCAATGGAAAGTCATATGCATTCGTGGTATTCTGTTACTAAAATGTACTCTGGAGTAACTGCCCGCATCCGTTAATCCAATCACTGCCCACCTCTCGCTGCGCGAATTATACAGGCCGTCATGCGAGCCGGTTGACATTTGAATTGGTTACTTGGCGCGCAATGTAACGGCTTGCGCGTCAACGACTTGACCGACGTACTAGCGGCCCACGTACTGTTTTGACTCACAAATGAATTTTCGCCGATAAGCACAGCAATGCTGTTGTCCAGAGAGCTGATTTCAAGAAGAGAGAGAGAGAGGAGAGAGAGAGAGAGAGAGAGAGAGAGAGAGAGAGAGAGAGAGAGAGAGAGAGAGAGAGAGAGAGAGAGAGAGAGAGAGAGAGAGAGAGAGAGAGAGAGAGAGACAGAGAGACAGAGACAGAGGGACAGACAGACAGAGAGACAGACAGACAGACAGACAGACAGACAGACAGACAGACAGACAGATCGCAAAAAACAATAGCACCATATATTTAATTAAAAAGGGAATATGCCACCCGTTCCCCAATTGGGCAGTAACTCTTCACGTTACGTTCCTAAAACTTGGACCCGAATGGAATGAACGTTTATTTTGCATGCTTTGGCACGGGTCAATCAATTCTATAAATTTCGATTTCTGCCCTTCTGCAAGGGGTGCTTCCCGAGAACCAATTTTGAAAGAACTCGGAGGCGTCCAACCTCGATGACATTTTACTTTTGACCCTAAATATATCTGTGGTGTTGTGTAATACGTCTTCTTGTGTTTGCTCATGTTAATCAGGATGCCGAGCTCTACCAGTATGCTGGCTTTCATGATGTTCCACTGTGAAGCATCAAGTATTGATTTAGCTTGACGTGCAGTTTGCCATTGGTGTTTTGTTTTTAATCGCTGCATGAACACACCGGGAAATATTTTGGCCCAATAATCCAGCTGTTCATGAAGGCCTTTGTCAGCCTTCATGCTCAGGACCGTCAGCGCATCTTGGACTATATGTGTGGCAATCTTGAAACGATTATGAGAGATCGACCTTAATGATCCCGACTTCGACCTTGAGTATTTCAGCTGTTTACGAACGCCCCTCTTAGCCTGTATACTCATGATGTTCAGTGCATCAAGTACTACCCGTGCAGCAATTTTGAAGGAAATCTAGACGAGGCCGGTCTCGATGGCCCTTGGCCCTTGGCTCCGGAAATCTCCGTATATTTTTGTGATAGGGCTTCTTAAATATGCTCATGATAATCAGTGCACCAAGCTCAACTGGTAGATTCTCGGACAAATGTACGCATGACGATACACCTAAGTAAATGTAAGTAAGCAAATGCACGTATGCATAAAGGTACGTATGACAAATGTACGCAAGATACGTCAGCGCAAACGTACGTACGCGCAAATGGACGTCCGTGTAACCGAGATATATCACTGCTGTTATTTTAATATATGTACGTGATCCAAAAATACATCATCGCAGATATGCGTAAGCGCAAATTGACGTAAGCGCAAGCATAAGTATGCGTAAGTGTACGTAAACGCAAAAGTACGTTAGCATAAATGTATGTAAGCGCAAATGTACGTATGCGCAATTATATATCAGAGCAGATATACGAATGCGCAGAAGTACGTAATCGCAAATGTACGTACGCGTGTTTGCGAATATGCGTCAGCGCAAAAGTATGTCAGAGCAAATGCATACAGGCACATATGGACGTATGCGCAAACTTACATGAGGCAGATGAACGTAAGTGCAGATGTACGAAGGCGCAAAAATACTCATGAGAAATAGATGAATGGCAGATGTACACAAGAGCAATTATGCGCATGGTAAAGGTCCATAAGTGAATATACGTAAGCGCAAATGTGCGTATGGCATACGTATCCAGCCAAACGTATGAAAACGTAAAGATACGTATGCGTAACTGTACGCGCATTGGCTTATACATACATTTACTTTACGTACATGTGCGTTTACATACTTGTACGTTTACGTACATTTGCTCTTATATGCCTTTATTCTTACATACATTTGCACTTACGTACATTTGCGCATATGTACCTTTGCACATACGCTCCTTTACGCATAGGTGCTTTTGGAGATTATGTACATTTCGCTTACGTACATTTAGACATGCGCATAATTGCACATGTCTGTATTTGCTCTTAGGTACATTTGTGCTTACGTACATCTGCGCATACATACATTTGTGCATGCGCACATTTGCGTATACGTACTTTTGCTCTGACGTGCCTTTGTTCATTCGTACTTCTGTGCGTACGTACATTTACGCATACGTACAGTTGCACATCCGTACATTTGCGCTTGCGTACATCTACGCATGCGTACATTTGTACATGCGTTCATTTGCGCATATGTACATTTGCCATCTGTACTTTTGCGCTTGCGTATAATTACGAACATGTTATGCATACGTATATTTGCGTCTCCGAACATTAGAGCATACACACTTTTGCACTTCCGTACATTTGCGTATACGTACATTTGCGCTTAACTACATTTGTCATACGTACATATGCGCTGACGAACGATTACCATACGTACATCTATGCCTACGTATATTTGCTTCGGTACATTTCAGTATGGACATCTGTCACGCATACATTTGCTTTACGTACATTTGTCCGTTTACCCTACCAGTATGCTAGTTTTCACGATGCTCCCCCTGTAAAAATGAAATTTCAATGTTGCTTGATGTGCATATTGATATTCGTTTTGTGCTATTAATCGCTACATATGCACACCCAGAAATGTTTGGACACAAATAATCCAGCCGTTTATGAACGACCATCTTGGCTTGTATGCTCATGAGGGTTAGTTCATCCTAGAATAAATGTGTGCCTATTTTGAATGAATTATAAGAAGTCCCACCCCAATGACCCCGCCCTCTGAGATTTTATGCTGATGATGGTCAGTGCATCAATTACTCCGCGTGTACAAACTTTGAAGAAAATCTTAATAGTCCGACCTCATTGACCCTGACCCTTGACACTGTTTAATTGTTTAGCAACGCCGCTTTATCATTCATGCCCATGGTCGTCAGTTAGTCCTTGACTACATGTGTGCCATTAACAATATATATCAGTGGTCCGACCACAATGATCTCGACCTTTGATCTTGAATAACTCAGCTGTTTATGAACGGCCCTCTTAGCCTTTGTGTTCATGATGATCCGTGCATCAATTATGACTATTCCACCAATTTTTAACGGAATCTGAAGAATCCAACCTCAATAACTCTAACCTTTGACATTACATCTCTCAGCTGATCGTGAATGCTCCTCTTAGCTTGTATGCTCATGTAATTGGTGTATCGAGTACTACCCATCTGCTAATTTCGAAGGAAATCTCGATGACCTTTGACCTTTGACCATGAATATCCCAGTGATGTTTTGCAATGCGGCTTCTTCTTGGGGACGAGTGGCCTAGGGGTAAGTTACTCGTCTCACAATCGAAAGGTTGTGGGTTCGAGTCTCACCTGTCACTACTCTTCGCCCGCGACCAATCGGCGTGAGAGATTGGCGACGCTACATGACTCAACGGTCGATGTGTCGTAAAACCTATAACCAACCAGCAATGCGGCTTCTTGATTGTGCTCACGATAATCAGTGTACCGAGGTCCACCAGCATGCTCGTTTCCACGATGTTCCACATGTAGGGATCGAATATCAATCTAACTTGACGTGCAAGTTAAAAAAGAAAAGCTTTGTGCTTTGAATCGCTGCCTTGGTACAGGATAATTTTTCCAGGAGAGGTTTTGATACACATAATTTTGCTTTCGGGGCATTCCACGACAAATCGACATGTGACCTGCACCCTCACACCTCAGATTTTGATGAAAATGGTTCTATAGGGTTATCAGCATCGCTGAACACGCCTGTGCCATTTTGAAGTCTCTTAGGTTTACCGTTTTCTAGTTATGAACTATATAATTTTTACATTTTGCACTGACATGACTATATTTGGTGCTAATTTTCTCTGAGTCATTTTTCAGTAACTGAACAAATTTATATGTCAAAATGAAGACAAAACATTGAAGAATATGACTATGCCACAATTTAAACTTTCATTACGTAATTTGTGCCGACTCTAGCCAAATAAAAAATTGAAAAGAAATAAAAACATTTTTCCCCTCCGATATCCTATTTTTTCTCACTTTCATATGAAAGAGCGTAGTTTTTTACCCTAGAAACATAAATAAAAAAAGTGGTTATCGACTTGGAAAGAAATCAAATGCGGTGAATGCGGGCGCTGCGCTCACCGGACCGGCGCGCGCGCTGCCGCTGCCTCGCGATACGCCTGCCGGGGGAGGGGGAGGGGGAGGGGAAGGGGGAGCCGAGCGTGGGATGTCAACAAAGGAGACGCTCGTCCCTTCCTCCTTTTTCGGTAGAAAAAACTGCTGAGTTTTTTTGGAACCACTTGGTACATGGTGCGTCGGAGCTTTCAACTCAAAGCGGAAAAGGGAATTTTGCCCGAGATACCACCCTACTCCAAGGGTAGAAAAATATCTGAGGAGGAATGCCAAAAGGTTAAATCCTTTTACGAATCTGACGAAGTGAGTAGAATATGTCCTGGAAAAAAGACTATGTGACGGTAAGAGATGAGAATGAGGTTAAAGTAAAGAAGCAGAAACGTTTGATTTTAAGTAATTTGCAGGAAATTTACCAACTTTATAAAGAGAACGGTAGCAACCAGCGCATTGGGTTTTCGAAGTTCGCCAGCCTCCGCCCCAAGCACTGTGTCCTGTTGGGAAGCAACGGCACTCATACGGTTTGTGTATGTTGCTATCACCAGAACGTGAATATAATGTTAGCGTCTCTGGGTTTAAAAGACATTACCTACAAGGACCTGTTGAAGCACGCGGTTTGTGATGTCGGGAGGGAAGCCTGTATGCTGCAAAAGTGTGAAAACTTTCCAGGTCAGGACGGTGTCAGGTCATATTTGTTCGACACTTTAAATGCGCAGGCAGGGGAAATCTCAGACTTGGTGGACGAAGTCAGATTTAGTCAGTGGCTAAGCACGGATCGTTGCACTTTGACCGAAATTGTTCTTCCCATGGACGAGTTTCTTGACAAACTGTCTGACGCCATTGTGACACTTACTCGGCATCATTTCACGAGTCAGCATCAAAGCAAATATTTCGACGATCTAAAAAAGCAGCTATCTGAGCATGAAGCACTGATCATATTAGATTTTTCAGAAAACTGCACTTTTGTAGTTCAAGACGAAATTCAGTCATATCACTGGAACGCACCACAGTGTACCGTTCATCCGTTTGTTGTTTATTGGCGAGAGGCTGGAAAGATTGAATGCCACAGGTTTTGCGTGTTATCAAACGAACTGAAGCATAACACCGTCGCTGTGCACACATTCTTCCAGCACATTGTACCGAAAGTGAAAGGCATAGTCCCGAACTTGAAAAGATTCATTATTTTTCGGATGGGTCAGCTGCCCAGTACAAGAATAAGTTTAATTTCGTGAATGTGAGTTTTCATGAGGATTTCGGAGTCCAGTGCGATTGGAACTTTTTTTGCAACGACGCATGGGAAAAATTCGTGCGACGGTGTTGGGGGTACACTGAAAAGGGTTGCAGCTAGCGCCAGTCTTTCGCGGACACACTCGGACCACATTCTTACTGCGGAAAAGCTATGTAAAGTGCTACAGGACAAGGGTAATTTGCATACCGAGTGCTGCTTTGTAGCGAAAGAAGAGGTTAGTCGTACACGGCATGAGCTTGGCGATAGACTGTCAATGGCAAAAACTGTCAAAGGGACTCTAAAAATACACAGGGTAACTCCAGTGAAGGCAAACATTGTCGTTGTGCGAGAACTTGCCATAAGTGAAGGAAGAGAAGTGATGGTGGCCTGATTTGCTATAGGATTTAGGTTGAATGGTTAGCGTGACCTACATCGGCAGCTGATTTCCGTTTGTTTATGTGCGAATTACAATGTGAAGTGAGCTAATGTTAAGTTATGCATTTTTTACCTCTGATAAGGCTCATTGTACCATCTCGTTAGCATTCGCAAATGTACATGTACTTTCCGGCTTGTTATTTGTGTGAATAATAAATGAAGTGCTAAAACGTCCTGCCTGGTGTTTATAAATAATCTGCATAGTGTCCTCTCAATCCCACGGGGCCGCGGACGACAGCCGCCAGCACCCCTATCCCCCGTTGGCAGCAGCTGGCCGCGGCCGTTGCTGAACGACGCCGTATTGGGTAAAATGAGGCCGGGCGGTTGGTGTTTGAAATTATGTTTAAAATATTTATAAGCCGATAACCACTTTTTTATTGATGAAATATAGGTAATAATCAACGCTCTTTCATTAAAAAAATATCAAATATCACAATATCGAAGGGGAAAATTGCTCAAGAGAACTTGGCATTTTTTGAAGTGTTATATTTGACATATATTTAATAGCTATGGTTTCAATAGTGATAAACGTTCATTCTGCATGGGATTGCAATCATTTTGATGTACAAACTCACCTACTTATCATTCAATGTAGCAGGGAAAAATCCTGCCAAACAAAGCCATGTATGCATCGAATGTAAAAATGTCGCAGGCTGTAGCTCGAAAACCGGAAGTCGGAGAGGCCTGAAAATGTCACAGGCGTGTTTAGGGCTGCTGATAACCCTATAGACTCATTTTCATCAAAATCTGAGATGTGCGGGTGCAAAATCGAAATTTTATTTGTCGATCTGTCGTGGAACGCCCCTTTCATGAACGTCCCTTCAGGTTTTATGCTCATGGTCATCAATGCATTCAAGAGTACATTTGTGCCCATTTTGAAGGAATTATGAGGAGTTCACGACCTGAATGACCCAGACGTTTTACCTGGAATATCTCAGCTGTTTAAGGGCGCCCTGCTTAGCTTTTATAGTCATGATGATCAGTTCATCCAGTACTGCATATGTACCAATTTTGAAGGAATTCTGAAGAGTCTGTATTTCTTAGATATTCGGCGAATTTGCGAAATGAATATGAATATGAATATGTCGTCACTTTGACGAATTTACGGCAGGCTGGAACTAAACCAGCGGCATTCCTTTGTTTGGGGACACTTGGTTTTTCTAGACACAAAATCTCTATAATTTGTTGAGAATTTCCCGGCTCAAGAATTTGGTAGCCTTTTTGAAGCACACAGCAAATGCGGCCTGCCATCTGTCGGCACGCAAGTAAGCTCTGGTGCATAATACTTACGTTGTCATCTAGCGGTATAATTCAGAACTATTTTTGGAACTTATGACACCGGGTACTTGTGAATTCGTCCTACCCGCAGATATTCTAGAAGTTATCTGGCAGCTTTGGAACTTATGAATCTTGGTACTTATGACTTTGGGTACTTGTGATACGGACCCGCATTTTCATAACCTATTAGATTAAAGTGACGTCATCTGGGGTACAAATGACGTCTTCTGGGGTACGACTTTTGGGTCGTTTTAATGGTTTCATGCATTTTAAATTGGAACTATTTTCAATTCAACTCACTTTCTAAATCCTATAATATCACATCTGTGCCTTTGGAATCGTGTTGAGCTGTTATTTTATCATCCTCAGTTAGGCTGCGAATTAGGCGACGACCATCACGAATGTAGCGTTTTAGGGGCACACATTTTCTCAATTTCTTAGATGGCGCAGTTGAGGCATACATAGCGCAGTTGTTTATATAGCTCCCTACTAGGTTCTTTTATGCTTGTTTTTGTGTCACACCTTGTGTTCGATGTACGTGCGTTTCAATTGTAGTTTTATTGTATAGTGTTCTGTCCTGGTGGGTCTTGTGTGTAGTTGCAATGTTAAAAGTAACTTTTGCTGTCGTTAATTAGTGATGGGAATTCAGGTGTATTCCGTCTTAGGTATTTAATACGAAGTATGCTGATTCCGCCTATCCGGAAAATTTGCGGTTTTAGGTAATTCATGATTTCAAGAAATTTGTTTTCCTAATACAATGCTTACGAATGTGCTCAACATGATGAGACCACTTGATTCCTCTGCAAAGGCATGCTGTTCAGTTTGGAGACAGCGCATCACCCAAAATGGTCTGAGTTTGGTAATATAGCATAAAAGGTAATTTTTCAAATTAAGAAAAAAATGATGTAACATAACCTAACTTAGCCCAGCCATCTATGCAAGAAAGTAAAATATTTTTGTAAAAATGGAAAATTTCAAAGCAATTTTTCTTCTAACAAATGTTCAAATTCAGAAAAGCCTAACCTTACCAAAACTGTTCTTAAGAAAAACTAAATTACAAGAAAAGTCAACTCCACCCATATATTTTTTTATAGCCTACAACAAATCCCTAACCTTGCTTAACCTAACTAAACATAATCCCCCTGTGTTTCATGGAGGTAAACTGTGTAATACTTGTTCTGTTGGTTACCTTAACCCGTCCTGTCTTGGGGTCTTCAACCACCCCCCTCAGGTTTTTCGCGGATAGCGGACGAACGGCGCGCGGCAGCGCGCCCAAATTTGGCATACCTTTTCCCACATCAATTTCACATGCTTATTCAAAATTTTTAGGTCAGGTCATCTAGGGGTCAACGAGTTAGTCGAGGTCAAGTGATGTCACCTCCAAAAAAGTTTAACCAGTCGTCACGCTTTAACAGATACAGATATTTGAATGAAACTTTCAGCATTTGCTTATCTTTACGGATGCAACAAAACGTATGAGTTGAATTTTTATTTTGTTTTTGTTTTTGACTACATATAAATGTTGCGTATTTGCCATATTGCAGTTCAAACACAGGATTCTGACTAAAGTAAGCATTTTTTATTGGTGCAAGTTGACTTCAAACAACATTTATCGGTCTGCTCTACAGATTGGGAAAGGAAAATTAAAGAAAACTTGAAAATTCAAAATTTTGAAATTTCAAAAAAAAATTATTTTGGGGGGCCAAAAAAAGTATACCCCTGGTCGATTTCTTTGTCCTTTTCTCATTACAAATACATTTCGTTTTTTCATATATCCCACAAAAATGAACCCCCAGAGTAAAAAACATAATGTAAGTCGTGAAAATATAGCCCCCTTGGTGATGTCACTTTTGGGGGAAAATGCAAAAAGGCCACTTTAAATTTCCTCAAAGTGCCACCAGAGCAAGCAAGTTCTCCAAGGTGATGACACCAAGAATCCAATGCCAGATGACTGTCAAATAATTTGTGAGAAATGTGTACAAAGAAATCATGCACCTTGAACTAGAACTGTATTTGGCATTAATAATTGTCAGTGAAGAATCCATAATACCTGTTCCAACCTTACTACAACCCATCTCCTGCTTGTCGACCTGGTGATCTCCGTAGGTTGTCACTGGGGTAAGCGAATCTGACCCAGCTCTATTTTCCATACCCAATCATAACCTTCACACTACAAATATATCCCATTGCATATATCAATTATCCATACCTAGTGTGTCACAGACATGATAATGAAGAAATTCAACACAATGCACTAGATTTAATTCTCTTGAACACAGAAAGCCTTATGATTCGGACCCAATTGGACACATTCCTGAGACAGAATACTTGAAGTCACAAAGCCAGGAGTTCCTTGAGATGATCTTATCCATAAAGGCAGCACTGTCAAGACCTCATATATTTGATGTCATGGCCAAAGAGTATGTTTCAGATGGTTCTGGTTTTGTGGTCAGGTTGGGTTAGATTATATTATGCAAGAATATATTATATATATTATGCTGCATTATCTTAGTCTAGGTTAGGTTAGGTGGTTTTATTTATTTTATGATGTAGGGCTTTACTAGTCCATACACAAACCACACACAGCCATGCACATCACTCATCAGTGTAAGCTTAGCCTTGTGGTGAATCAGTTGTGCTGCAGTAGCTTAAGTAATTGTTGAAAGACTGGGAAATAAATCCATTGTTCTCTGTGCATAATATTGCAGATTCCATTGCCTTTTGCACTGTTTTTGTTAATGAATTCCCCTCTGGCAAGGTACTTCCTATTCATAGCACTTCATGCTAGCACCTGTTGGTCAGGTGGACAAGTTGGGGCTGCAAGAACAGCACCTTTTCAGATTTGCATGAGGTATGACCACATCCTCAGGAGAAAACTCTTTTTCCTGAGGTTGTGGTCATATTTTCCTGTTAGAGAGCTGGATGATGTAGTTTACAGTTCATCCAAGTACAGTGCACCTTGATGAAATTAATCAAGGTTAATTGGTTCATATTCTTTGGGATCCATTATTGTAATGGCTACATTTTATTCATGAGGAGTTGCTACATTGGCAGCTGTGAAAGAAAAAAGTAAGCTTGCTTGTAATTCCTTGCACACTTTAGGTAAGTGGACAGGAATATCTGTTAAAACACTTTGGTGTATATGGAAGGTCTACAAATATCCTAACTGTGGGTGTAAACATGGTTTGTAACAGGGTGATGTATGATTATTTCAATGTTCCTGTCATGCACGTTTATCCACTTTTAGATGGCTTCATCCTTGGAAAAGCTGGAGACCCAGCTGGAAATGTTCACTGAAAACGTCCGTCAACTTGGAATCATCGTCAGCGACTTCCAGCCACAGGGTCAGAGTGTCTTCAATCAAAAAATGTGAGAATGCTGGAGATATTCCCTGCATTGGCATTAGTATTTCTATATGTATGTATGTATGTTACCTGATATGTAAGCTGACCATGCCTTGTAAGGAGGTGCCTTGCTAAAGGTGTAACTTAATTTATTTGTATCAGTGCAATTTTAACCCTAAAAAAGAATTGTTTTCTGATATCCATGTGTCCTTATATACTGTGGAGTTAAAAGATTAACAAATATATAGAAATACAATGGCACCTTGCCAGCATTGTTTTGTGCCCTTTACCACATTCCACATTTGATTATTCACAGCATACTTTTCAACACCAGTGAGTGCCAGTTTATATTATTATGGTTAATGGGAGCTTTAACCCCAAAGTTATATGTAATTGCACATGATGTATTCATTGCATTAACATGCGCCCTGGAGGGCGGAGGGGGGGGGGCGAATTCTGCCCACCCCTCCGGTTTTTCGTAGATAACTCCAGATTTTACCGGCCGATATACGCCATTGCTTGTGTACCTGCTTATAAATGACCGATGCGTTGTGTAAAGGAAGAAAAATGAAAATAAACCGAAATTTTTCGAGTTAGGGGACGCTAAAGTCAAAAATTTTATCAGCGCCAGACCACAAATTCGGTGCTGATGCGCTTCCCGTATATTGGCAAAAAGGAAGTGTTCTTGGCAAAACTAGCGACTTGTTTGATGTACATTGTCATGCTACATTGTTTCAAAGTCATGTCAGGTCACCGAGGTCAAGTCAGGTCAAGTTTATGACAGGCTAACTCACGCCCTGTAGGGGGAATGTCGAAATCCGCCCACCCCTCCGATTTTTCGTATGTCCCAGCCGATATACGCTTTTTTTTTGCGTACCTACTTGTAAATGACCGGCGCATTGTTTAAAGTAAGAAAAATGAAAATCTGCCGAAAACGTTTCAAGTTAGGGGTCGTTAAAGTAAAAACAATTCTCAGCGCCAGACCACAAAAGTCGGCGCTGATGCGCTTCCCGTATATTGTCAAAAGGGAACTGTTCTTGACAACAATAGCGACTTGTTTGATGCATTTTGTTATGCTATATAATTTAAAAGTCATGTTAGGTCGCCGAGGTCAAGTCGGGTCATGTTCATGACAGGCTAATAGAACCAAACTTGGTCAACTGGAATGTTGTCAAAATGCAAATGATTATCATGCGATTGATGTCACTTTACACGTTACTCCCTACACATCACGAAATCTATTGTTTGTCATTGTGTGCCTAAGCGTTTCCATACTTCATTCATGTATTTCCCTCCTTTCTTTGCGAAGCCGATTGTGCCGAACCGCCCAAGGGAGCAGTCGAGTGGGTAGCCCGCTTCTGGTAACTGGAGCAGACCTGCTAAAGTGCTCCTATATAGGTGACCTGGGGTCAAATGGTGGATCTGGCATCTGCATTGCATCATTAGTAATGTCCAAACATCACCAATGTCAATTTTGCAGCATTTAAACACAATCACAGCGATCCATAACAATTAAAAGCCAATCCACGCAAAACCAGACAATTTTGTTTTTTTTACCTCCTTTGACCTCGGGGATATTGACCTAAAGTCATGAAATTTTCACACAATAGAGTTCACTATCGTACCCATCCACCCTGCGAATTTCGTTGCTCTAGCCTCAGAAGGAGTCGAGATCATAGGGCGGAGGGGGCGGAATCCGCCCCACCCCCCTCCAGTGCGCGTAATTTTCCAAGGTACTCCAGGGTGCGTGTTAGAGATGTGTATTTTTTATATGAAACATATGTAAAACATTTAGTCCCAGCTGCAATCAATGATAGTCTGGAATGACACAGGAGAAACCACTTCCCAGTATTGCTAAGCACTTGTACGAGATCTTCTTGAAGCAGATGGAGCATAGTGGCGGCCTGAAAATGCACGTCTTCAGATTAAAACCGCTTGCCAAATTTCGCAAGAATTACATTTGTTACATCGTGGATCACCAATGTCCAGGCTGGCCAGAGTTGGCGTCCATCGTCGGACTGGAAATGTCAGGTGATGTCAGCACCAGCATTAAATGATGTCAGCTGCATCATCGGCTGATGTCAGCCCCGGCGTCAGCTGACAGTTATCGGCGAATGGGGCTTACTTTTGGCATCCTTGCTAGGACCAGACTACTGGCACAATTGGGACATATCTGTCTCAATCGTGCATCCCCTTTACAGTCATGATGGTCTCCGGACTACAATAGATTGACACAAATGTGACAGATTTGTCTCGACCGTGCCTCCCCTTCACAGCCAGATGATGATGATCGGACTGCATGAGATTGATACAATTGTGACATCTGTCTCGACCGTACACTCCCTTCACAGACAGATGATGGTCAGTGGACTGCAAGAGATTGACAAGCTGAAGAATGAAGTGCAAGATGTCCAGGTTCCGCTGGAAGTGTTTGAGTGAGTATCCAGCGACGTAGTAACGTACAAGAATGCTCAACAATTCCCGATAATTCGTTCCACACCAGTATCTGCTATTTTGGTCCATTGCATTGTGGCGTCCCGCTTTGTGCTCATTTGTGCCATTTAGGTTGTGCTAAGCCCCATGTTACACATATCTAATATGGTCGTGCATGGACGTTGAAACAACCAGCCTGAGTACTGAAGCTGCCGATACGGACTAGATATTATTTGCAGCACGTGCGAAACGTAGATTAAAAATATTCAGCACTGAATGGTCGATTGTTGGCATCGCTTTGGTTGGCAGTAATCGGCCACACGAATCGACCACACCATCGCCCTATGTTTCCATGGTGAGTGACGGGACATACATACAGCCTATTGTTTCCAGTCAACATATTACCGATGGGTGACGTAATACATTATCATAACCCCCACCCCGACGAGGCATCACCTTTTCGTGGTGCGGGGGATGGGAGATTGCGTGCCTCCAGGATCCGACGCCCAGACCGCCAGGAAGCCGGGGAGAGGTCAAACGAAGAGTGCTTCATTCGCAGTGTCCTAAAATTATTTCACCATTAACTGTGAGGATGAAGAATGAAGTTGCTTGTGAATAGTGAAAGATTGGAAGAAAAAAAAGGATGGTCACTTAAGGATGAAAAAAAGTTGAATGCCTTTCACTTCAGTCACATGCATTTTACATTATTTAGCAGTCGTGTGCATAATGACTGCCCACACATGTGGCAAAATGGTAAAAACCTGAGGCATGGATGAAATAGCACAATTCCATTAACTGTGAATTTCCAGGCCACATGGTCAATTATTTTACACTGTTCATTCGTCCTCCCATCCATACGAACCCATTCCAATGCCCATCCCATCTCAACATTCATGTCCTTCACATGTCCCTGCAAAACCTATCCGTACTATGAGCAGGTAGGACAACTTCCCCGGTCCTACCCAACAGTTCGGTTTTATTGTGGTAGCCGCGCCCCATGCCCCCCCGGGGTTCACGGATTCCTGGAGGGTGAGGTCCCCCGTAGCACGGTGCTAGTTGTGATGGGGACCAACACACCTCCTTGGTCCCGATATCCTGGAGGGGCGGGCGGGCCCGTGGGGCCTCACGTGGGCCAAGTGGCTGGTCGCCTCGGGCCGGGGACCTGGGATTCGTCCCAGTGTCTGCCGGCCCGGCCTGCTGGGGTCAAGGGGTGGGCGGTGCTGGATCTCGGTCGGGGTGGTGAGTATCTCTCTCCCGGCCGGGCGAAGGCACCGCCTGCCCCGTATAGCTCCTCGGGGGCCTGGCGACCTCCCGCCCACGGGCCCAGGCGTCCCCCCAGTTGGGCCCCTGTAGGGTGGGGTGCCCGAGGAGCATAAACAAATACACTTTCATGGATACGACCAACTCATCAACCTCTCCGGCACCTTCTCATGAAGTCCTATCTACTGTACCACCGAGTGGAAACCATACCTCGAGTCCAACACCTGCTGAGGCGTACCGTCGGTCTTCGCCCCATACCACTACGACGCAGCGTGAATCTGAAAAAGCCACTTGTACAGATGTTTCCCATAGTGAAGCCCCTTCTAAGAAGAGACTACCTGCCCCACGGAACCTTATCCTGAAATCTAAGAGTCTTGTGAAGACGCTGGCATCACTATCTCCTTTCGAGTGAAAGCGTGGCTGTGACCGTTTCGATGACGTGGTTCGGTACGAACGGTTGGATGGATGAATGAATTGGATGAACGTGATGGAGGCATGGAGGTTGAGTTTCCTAAGGCTGATGATGCCAAGAGAGGCCTTACAATCCATGAATTCAAGTATTGCATACGAGAACAAGGCGGGAGGCGCGAGATCGTGATACCTATCTAATTCGAACCTCATAACGCAAATAATTATTCAAAGGGCGTCATAACATGATTTGAATTAAGGGACGTTCCTGAGGCGGAAATTGTCGATGGGCTGTCCAGGTATGGTGTTGATGATGCGTGTAAGTTGAGAACGAGACGGGGAGGCGAATTACAAGTGACAAACAACATTGTGCTGACTTTTAATTCGACAGACTTACCTGCTGCAGTATATATTGGATATGTCAGGGTAAAAGTACGTATATTCTTCCCCAATCCTATGCGTTGCTTCAAATCACAGCGGTACGGACACACAACCCAGTACTGTCGTGGCCGCCAGACATGTGGTAGGTGCGGTTCATTAGAACACGCCAATGACATCTGCGACTCTTCGAACGTGTGATGTGTTAACTGCGGCCAGGGTCAGGCGCCGCACATTACTTATGATAGTACCTGTCCAGCACATGTTAAGGAGAGCGAAGTAATTGCCATAGTGTTCCAGGCAGCTATCTTTCAGACGAGCCCGCGTGTCATACGATGAAATGCATCCTAAGGTTTCATACCCAGCGAAGACAAAGAGCACGCAGCCCGGCCCCCTGCAACAGGTACCTCCCAATGCCATGCAATTTTTATCCCATCTTCGCAGCATCTTATCTTCTTTCTGACTCGCCTGTACCCCGTGACGGAGTAAAATCAAACATCTCCCTCTGCGGAGATGAGGCGCGTGACCGCTTCAGGCGTCCCTACGAGGATTCAGGGACCTCAGGGGACTTTACCTCCTTGAACACCCAGTGTAGTTGAAGTACCCTCCAGCTTGATGGAGCCGACGGGTGAAGTCCCAAACAAGGCAACAGTGATGCCACCAGAGCCTCGGTCGGACGAGTGAGTGGTGAGTGGACCGGGGTCCAGATGGCTAAGAGGCCTGTCAAGCCCCAGACATCTGTACCCAGATCCCCTAAGCCCCCCTCCCACACTGGGAGCTCTGCATGTGCTGACAAAGTGCCTGTCTCGCTGAATTCCAGAGATGCCAGTTCAATATCTATGCCGAACCTAACCCTACAGAGGCAGGAATCTGAGAGGCGCGCACGGGACGCAAAGTGCGCTCGCCTCGCAGAAATGGAAAGGTCCCGAATAGAGACCCGCCCAGAAGGGGATAAATGCGTCCAGTCAAGGGCGGCTACTCCGTCGCCGCGCAGACGAGTCGAAGGTCCGTCCCACGCTCGAGCACAGAGGTCTGACTCTGTCAAAATGTGTCCTCCATGACCGCCCTGGAGGGGTGGTTCTTGCGCTCCACCGCCTGGTGGAACAACGCGCGCCGAGAAGCGCACCATTCCCTGGACTGTGTCGCCTCCGGAGGAGATGTCGCCCAGTTCGTGGCCAAGGACGTCGTCGCTTGGGTTGGACTCCGGGGGTAGCCCTGGTCCACACCCTGACGATGGTGCAGAAGCACAAGCTGAAAGTCACTTAACTAAACAGTCTCATCAACCCTAGTCTTTTGCTTTGTCTTTCTTTGTAATCAGTTTTAATAATTGTGACTATCAGCTAAATGACCTTCATCTTACAGTGGAACTGCAGGGGGATCCGTTCAAACATCGCCGATCTAGAGTTGGTTTTAAGCAAACACCATCCGTTTGTGGTAAGTCTGCAGGAGTCAAAGTTGCCGTCGGCCTCATCATTCCATCTAAAACATGTCTGTTATCTCCAAAAGCACGACATCTGCCAGTATTGCACATGGTGGTGATGTTGACAGTCGACCATAGAACTCCCTATCGGGAGATAGTACTGGATACACCACTACAAGCCGCCGCTGCGACGATAATTATCAACCGAGGCGCCATAACCGTATGCTCAGTATATCTTCCCCCTGGTCGCTCTGTGCCATCTGTAAAGCTGGGGCGTTTGATGCTGTAACTGACTCCACCTCTTCTGCTCCTCTTGCTCGTCTCACAATCGAAAGGTTGTGGATTCGAGTCTCATCTGCCGCTACTCTTCGCCCGCGACCAATCGGCGTGAGAGATTTGCGACGCTACATGACTCAACGTTCGATGTGTCGTAAAACCAATAACCACCCAACCAACCACTTCCAGCACATGCTTCTGTGCTTCCGTGCTTATTGCCATTCTGAAAGCTATCTGTTTCATCGAAGTATTGGACGATCTACTTCACACTATTTTGACGGATTCTATAAGTAGCCTTTTAGTGTCGAAGACACAACCCGTCAAACCCCATTTTACGGGACGTCTTAACTCGTCTTACCAGTGTGTACCAGACAGGTAAAAGAGCGGTGCTATGCTGGACCCAGAGTCATGTGAGGATCCCTGGAAATGACCTAGCTGATGCTGCTGCAAAACGTGCGTCGCTGGCTCCATGCTCATGAACTCTACCACTCCCTGCCCGTGACCACTTCCGAACCATTTCTGACTCTTTGCTCACAAAATGGGAAGGCTCTTGGAACGCAATACCAGATAAGTTGAAAGCGATCGAGAATCGCCTCGGTAAATGGAGTTCGCGCTCGCGTAGAATTAGGCGAGCCGAGGTGGCACTATGTCGCTTGAGAATTGCACATACATGTGCCACTCTCTCTTACTTGCTAACTGGTGATTATGTGCCACGCTGTCCCAGATGCCACGCCCGCTTATCTGTGTGGCATGTCCTGCTGTCCTGCCCCGCCTACGAGGAGCATAAGCGTCACTCTGGGCGTGTTCAGTCTTTGTCACTCATTGAGGTTTTAGGCAACGACCCGGATATTGTTCGATCGGGGCGGCTATTTGACTACCTCGCTGACATATTTTCAGTAATGTATGCACCACGTTTAAAATGTTGAATGTTGCCATATTTTATTTTATGTACGATTCGTTATGTCGACTAATATTCTGCAAGCTTAACTAGCAAGCATGTGCGATATATCGACGCGTAAATAAGTTGTATTGTTATGGGCGCACATGACCAATGTGGTCGACGCGCCCTAAAGCTATAATAACTAACTAGCAGACCGTCGCAACCCACGTAACATCCCCAGAAAGCAATTGGTTACTGCTATCTTCCTGATGCAGTATGGGGGAATATATAATTTGGTCTGAAAATGACACGCAACATAATATACAACTTACATTGTGCGGTCCTTTCCAGCTACATCGACCAAGGTCGCAATCCACAGCTGTACACAAAGGACTGCATGGAGAAGGCGCTCACCAAGAACGAGGAGGTGAAGGGCAAGATCGACTCGTACAAACGCTTCAAGGCCAACATGAAGGTCGAACTGTCGCAGGTGTTCCCCAACGAGATGGCCAAGTACCGGGCGGTACGGAAGGCCAGCGAGCAGCCGCCGACGGAGGAACACTGGGGCTGAGCGGCGGCGGGTGCAGTGTGTCACGTCATGTCTCATGTGTGTGCGGTGGCGGGGTCTGAGTGTGGACGGCGCCAACGACACCGTCACAGCACGGGCGGTCGGCCGCCGGACCGCGCGGCTCGTCATTCCACCCGTGTTCGCGCCCACATACACGCCGCCGCGGGCCGTCCGCCGGCGTGAGCCGCCACCAGTGGTGCCGGGTTCGCTGCATGCGGCCTATGGTCGCGTTAGTCCCCTCACGTCCGGTCAGTTGGCGGCCGGTGTTGAAACTGGCCCATACCGTACTGTGCAGTGTCGAGACCGGCCCCTCTCGTACTGTGCAGTGTCGAGACCGGCCCCTCTCGTACTGTGCAGTGTTGAGACTGGCCCATACCGTACTGTGCAGTGTCGAGACTGGCCCATACCGTACTGCGCAGTGTTGAGACTGGCCCATACCGTACTGTGCAGTGTCGAGACCGGCCCCTCTCGTACTGTGCAGTGTCGAGACTGGCCCATACCGTACTGTGCAGTGTCGAGACTGGCCCATACCGTACTGTGCAGTGTCGAGACTGGCCCATACCGTACTGTGCAGTGTCGAGACCGTCCCCTCTCGTACTGTGCAGTGTTGAGACTGGCCCATACCGTACTGTGCAGTGTCGAGACTGGCCCATACCGTACTGTGCAGTGTCGAGACCGGCCCCTCTCGTACTGTGCAGTGTCGAGACCAGCCCCTCTCGTACTGTGCAGTGTTGAGACTGGCCCATACCGTACTGTGCAGTGTTGAGACTGGCCCCTTTCGTACTGTGCAGTGTTGAGACTGGCCCATACCGTACTGTGCATTGTCGAGACCAGCCCCTCTCGTACTGTGCAGTGTCGAGACTGGCCCATACCGTACTGTGCAGTGTTGAGACTGGCCCCTTTCGTACTGTGCAGTGTTGAGACTGGCCCATACCGTACTGTGCAGTGTTGAGACTGGCCCATACCGTACTGTGCAGTGTCGAGACTGGCCCATACCGTACTGTGCAGTGTCGAGACCGGCCCCTCTCGTACTGTGCAGTGTTGAGACTGGACCATACCGTACTGTGCAGTGTCGAGACTGGCCCATACCGTACTGTGCAGTGTTGAGACTGGCCCCTCCGTACTGTGCAGTGTCGAGACTGGCCCATACCGTACTGTGCAGTGTCGAGACCGGCCCCTTTCGTACTGTGCAGTGTTGAAACTGGCCCATACCGTACTGTGCAGTGTCGAGACTGGCCCATACCGTACTGTGCAGTGTTGAGACTGGCCCATACCGTACTGTGCAGTGTCGAGACCGGCCCACTTACCGTACTGTGCAGTGTCGAGACTGGCCCATACCGTACTGTGCAGTGTCGAGACTGGCCCATACCGTACTGTGCAGTGTCGAGACTGGCCCATACCGTACTGTGCAGTATCGAGACTGGCCCATACCGTACTGTGCAGTGTCGAGACCGGCCCCTCCCGTACTGTGCAGTGTCGAGACCGTCGCCTCCTACCGTACTGTGCAGTGTCGAGACTGGCCCATACCGTACTGTGCAGTGTCGAGACTGGCCCATACCGTACTGTGCAGTTGCGTGTCGAGACCGGCCCCTCTCGTACTGTACAGTGTTGAGACTGGACCATACCGTACGTGCAGTGTCGAGACTGGCCCATACCGTACTGTGCAGTGTTGAGACTGGCCCATACCGTACTGTGCAGTGTCGAGACTGGCCCATACCGTACTGTGCAGTGTCGAGACCGGCCCCTTTCGTACTGTGCAGTGTTGAAACTGGCCCATACCGTACTGTGCAGTGTCGAGACTGGCCCATACCGTATTGTGCAGTGTTGAGACTGGCCCATACCGTACTGTGCAGTGTCGAGACTGGCCCATACCGTACTGTGCAGTGTCGAGACCAGCCCCTCTCGTACTGTGCAGTGTCGAGACTGGCCCATACCGTACTGTGCAGTGTCGAGACTGGCCCCTTTCGTACTGCGCTGTGTTGAGACTGGCTCCTCTCGTATTGTGCATTGTTGAGACCGATCCCTCTCGTATTGTGCAGTATTGAGACTGGCCCCTTTCGTACTGTGCAGTGGTGAGACTGGCTCCCCTCGTATGGTGCCGTGATGAGACCGGCCCCCTTCGTACTGTGCAGTGTTAGGACTGGTCCCTCTCGTACTGTGCAGTGTTGGAACTGGCCCCTATTGCACTGCCAGGTGCAAGAGACCTACCTAACCAGATCTAGGCAAAGTCTGGTTCCTCCCACACTGTCGGGTGTCGAGACTGATTCCTTCCGCACTGTGGAATGCGGGGACTGGTTTCTCCGGCACTGAGGAGTGTTGGGACCGATACATCTTGCCGATATCGTACGATCCACCAGGCCATATTCACTCACATATTTGAATCAATTATGGGAGGAACTTGATCGAGTGTTCCAGCACCTGGGTGTACGAAAGATTGTTCGTGGCGTTGATGGCGCCATCCTGTGCAGTGCTTGTAAATATACCTCAAGCACGTTGACGTGCTCTCAGGCATTCTCTGCTGCTGAGTTTGCGTCCGTTCTTCGGGCGGTTTTGGCACTTGTCCGGTGCTGGTTGAAAAGGGCGTCACGTACGACAGATGTATTGACCAGTGCGCTAGTTCGCTAGTTTCTCGAAACTCGACTCGCTCATCTATGGAACAATCACGAGTAGTTCTGTACAACGTACATGAATGGTATACGATTCGCGGAAGGCTGACTTGCAGCTTTACGTGGAATTCGTAGTTGGGGGTGGGAGGTGTAGCAACAACGGGCGCTCAATCATTGATAATCACGACACGTAAAACAGACCGTCCGACTAGGATTCTAAAAACCGTAGCTTGTCTCACGCGTTCGAACATGGAATGCACAAATGCCATAATGCTCCTATTGAAAACACTCCACTATGTCTACATCACTGTGAAGCAACCGGGCGTCCTGTACCGCACGAGCATATCGCTGCGATACGGCGCGAGGCGCTTCTTTTCTTACGAACCCACGCAATTCAGTTCACCACAGTCGCGCGATATTACACGGTTCCCTGTCAGCGACTTTAAATTACAACGCAGAAACAGTTGTCTACTCACCCGACTGCCTACCACCCCCTCCCGCCGCGCGTTTTGCGGCCGGTTGCGCCGCTAACGCCACCCAGCGCCTGGCGGCGGTGACTGCGCTTGGTGCGCCGGCCGCCGCGGCGCTACGGTCAGACGGAGAGGCGGCGTCATGAGCTGGTGGGGCGCGGCTTGAGCACCAGCTTGCCGGTGTCGTCGCACCACATGTTAAAGTCGGTCAGCACCTGGCGCGTGCGGGAACACACGATCGACGGCGCCACCACCCGCTTGTGAATCCCCATCAGGAACAGCACCACTGTCACAAGAAAGAAACTGGTCAAAACCGCATCCGCGTTACAGCTGTATTCGCGCACAGCTCTTTTTAGCTACGTCTTCATTTATCGCGCAATTCGAAGGCTATCGGATTGGCTTTGTTTGAAGCGGCGGAGTTAATCAAATGAACTGTAACCACCGGGTAAACCACAAGATTGGCTATGATTACTGCAGAAAAAACTCGTGCGACAAAAAACATTCTGAAGCCAAGCTATTTTAGCATCACTACGACTGCTTACACCAAACAATGGGGGAGGTGTGGGGCACAACAAAGCGAATGTCGGGTCATATATTTGCACTCTTCAATTTTCTGAACAAGAAATAGTCCATAATTTGTATATCAATACGGAATTTATTCGATCTACAACCATTGGGCCTTGTTCTTGTCTAGACACTCAAGTTGTTGTTTTTTTCCTCTTCAAATGGAAGTTGCGGGTGCAAGTTATCGTTCAGTTGACCTGACATGGCTGACGGTGACGAAGCATGGTGGAAGGACACTTTGACCTCGGCTTGGGACAGCGGGCTTGGTATAGCAACCAGCGGAGCATTAGTCTGAATTTTAGAGGACACAGTTCGCGCTGCCCAGCTGACAAAGGTCCCGGTCACGTGGCCGTTTTGATAAACTGCCCGCTAACATGTCGACGATGAGCCGGGGCGTAGCTTCACGTACTTTTGGGCGGGTCATTGTTTGGGTTTGGGACATGACCCAGCTCTGGACATCTGTCATTCAGAACATGATCCTTTACATTCATCATCCATCTTCTGTTTTGCCAAAACATGAATGGAGTTGTTTGAGATTAAAAAAAAAACTTCGACGAATTGCTGTATGATAGACATGACCAAACTGACTGGAGTGTACAAATATGAGATTCGTATGTCAGAAACAGAACGAAAATGATCATCGCTGACCTAGAGCATACCAAAATGTCCCCCTCCCCCACTCATTCCGAAACCTAAATCCAATACCGACCATTGTCATGTTCCGCTTACAATGGTTGAATCGAGCTCAAAACTGCTGGATTTAATACGGAACATAGTTGGATTACCCCATCCCCCTCCAATGCCAGGAAGGCTGACACGCATTTCCACCCGCGGCCTCCCCGCCCAATCCACTTGTTACCGCATCGCACGTACGTTGAAGTGAAATGCGAGATCGAGTGGTGGGTTTAGCATTCCACGCATTAAGTTCTACCAAGTATGATCTTGATCTCATAGAGTCAGCCCTACAAACATCTTTGGTCAACGCAACGCTTGATGGCGCTTGGCGCGAACGTCTGATCGCCCGCTCACCTAGTGTCAACGTAGAGATGGCGAAGAAGATATGGTTAAACAGCGACTGAACGAAGGCTACCTCTGACGTCTTGGGGTCAGTGAGCCACTGCCACGCTCCGATCGCCGTGCACACCGACACCGTGACCAGCACGACTGAAACAATCATAATGACGTCATACATACAGAACGCAATGTCAAATCGGTTATAAAATGTAGCAAAATGACAATAGCGCTGCAAAGCACCCAGAAGCCTGAGTTCACATGTCTCGTCGGGTAGGGCCCACAGAAGCTGCGAGTTCTACCTGTTTTATAATTATTTCAGGATACGATATTTGGCACGCGCACGCACGCACCTGCACCCGCCCCCGCCCCCGCACCCGTACGCACACGCACACGCACACGCACACGCACACGCACACGCACACGCACACGCACACACACACACACACACACACACACACACACACACACACACACACACACACACACACACACACACACACACACACACACACACACACACACACACACACACACACACACACACACACACACACACACACACACACACACACACACACACACACACACACACACACACACACACACACACACACACACACACACACCGAAAACATGAGCTGCAAAGTTTAATCTTCAAAAACTAGGAAACAACCCAAGATTAGCAAGCATACCGCCCTTCCTGAAACGGCGATAAGATTTAATCCGGGTTTCGCCTGGGTGATGACGAACCAGACCAGATTTGCAGACACCTTCGAATTGATCAAAGCCTGTTTGCATTTCTACTTTGCGATGCCTGATGAAAAGCTGCCTTCCGTAGTCCAAGAGCTGAATCAAATTAAAAAAATGGCCTTACCGTGAACCCGTCTGGAAAATATTACAGTCACAGCAGGGAACGAAATGTGAAGAAACGAATCGTAATGTAATGTGCAGTGTCAGTATAATTTACAACAGGAGGAAACACAACACCTGCGTATGGTTCAGCCTCAAAATTAGTGGAGGGGAGGTCAAAATCGATGTTTATGCTAATTCGTTCCAGTCAACGCCACATGTTTCACACGCGCCCTGGAGGGCCTCGGAAAATTACGCGCACTGGAGGGGAGCGGATTTGGCCCCTTCCCCTACGATCTCGGCTCCTACTGAGGCTAGAGCAACGAAATTCGCAGGGTGGATGGGCACGATAGTGAACTCTATTGTGTGCAAATTTCATGACCTTAGGTCAATATATTCAAGGTCAAATGTGGTCAAAATGTTCTTGTTTTGCGTGGATTGGCTTGTCATTGTTATGGATCGCTTTGATTGTGTTTAAATGCTCCAAAATCGGCCTTAATTATGTTTTGGACATTACGTATGATGCAATACAGATGCCAGATCCACCATTTGACATCAGGTCACCTATACAGGAGCACTTTAGCAGGTTATTACCTACTCCAGTTACCGGAATCTGGCTGCCCACCCGACTGCTCCGTTGGGCGGTTCGGCACAATGGGCTTCGCAAAGAAAGGAGTGAAATACATAAATAAAGTATAGAAATGCTTAAGCACACAATGACAAAGAGTAGATTTCGGGATGTATAGGGAGTAACATGTAGTGACATCAATCGCATGACAGTCATTTGCATTTTTGGCAACATTCCAGTTGACCAAGTTTGATTCCATTAGCCTGTCATGAACTTGACCTAACTTGACCTCGGCGACCTAACACGACTTTGCAATTATATAGCATAACAAAATGCATCAAACAAGTCGCCAGTGTTGTCAAGAACAGTTCCATTTTGCCAATATACGGGAAGCGCATCAGCGCCGATGTTTGTGGTCTGGCGCCGCGAATTGTTTTTACTTTAACGACCACTAACTTGAAAAGTTGTCGGCCGATTTTCGTTTTTCTTACTTTAAACAATGCGCCGGGCATTTCCAAGTAGGTACGCAAATGATGGCGTATATCGGAAGGGACAAGATGGAGTTATGTACGAAAAATCGGAAGATTGGGCGGATCTCGCCATCCCCTCTCCATGGCGTGTGTTAACCTGTCCTAAACTTGACCTGACTTGACCTCGGTGATCTGACATGACTTTAAAACAAAATAGCATAACAATGTACACCAAACAAGTCGCTAGGTTTGCCAAGAACATTTGCTTTTTGCCAATATACGGCCAAGAACATTTTTGCCAATATGCGACCCCTAACTAGAAAATTTTTCGGTCGAATTTCATTTTCCCTACTTTAAGCAACGTGCCGGTCATTTATAAGCAGGTACACAAACAATGGCGTATATCGGCCGGTAAAATCTGGAGTTATCTACGAAAAACCGGAAGGGTGGGCGGATTTCGCCCCCCTCCCCCCTCCAGGGCGCGTGTTCATGACTAAGATCGGAGAAGATTTGGGCGGAAGGACATGTGTCCGCACCTCCTCCACCAGAGATCACATCTATGCATGTGATTAGCGCAGGGGAAGGAAATGTTTCCATATAGGAACATGTTGCAACATTTACATACACTAGTAAGAGCAGTCTTACCCATTCTCCGGCAGTCGGTTCTACATCCTGGAATTGAGTGACTTACAGCGCCATCTAAGAGCGGCCGGTTCTACATATTTGGGTCGAGTTACTTACAGCGCCATCTAAGAGCAGCCGGTTGTAGGCATGTGATGACTTCCGTCAATCGCCGCTCGAACGCCTTCAGATCTGGGAAACGGCCACCAGAGCTGGTGTCAAACGATAGCACGCGCCCAGCTGCACACACATCTGCCCTCACCGGGTCCCCACACGGGGAGGCACTGGTCCCACTGTGGTACCCAAACGATGGCACACGCCCGGCTGCACCTCAACGGGACCCCAGACGGGGGAGGCACTGGTCCCACTGTTGTACCCAAACGATGGCACACGCCCGGCTGTACCTCATCTGGTCCACACACGGGGGAGGCACTGGTCCCACTGTTGTACCCAAACGATGGTACACGCCCGACTGCACCTCAACGGGACCCAGACGGGGGAGGCACTGGTCCCACTGTTGTACCCAAACGATGGCACACGCCCGGCTGTACCTCATCTGGTCCACACACGGGGGAGGCACTGGTCCCACTGTTGTACCCAAACGATGGTACACGCCCGACTGCACCTCAACGGGACCCAGACGGGGGAGGCACTGGTCCCACTGTTGTACCCAAACGATGGCACACGCCCGGCTGCACCTCATCGGGTCCACACACGGGGGAGGCACTGGTCCCACTGTGGTACCCAAACGATGGTACACGCCCGACTGCACCTCAACGGAACCCCAGACGGGGGAGGCACTGGTCCCACTGTGGTACCCAAACGATGGCACACGCCCGGCTGCACCTCATCTGGTCCACACACGGGGGAGGCGCCGGTCCCTCCTGTAAGCCTTTAGTCAATTATATTTAATATTATCTGGGCTTTACTTCTCGCCCCTGCGGCATTTGAGAACGCTCATTTTGCAACTCTCCAGCACACAAAATGGATTCAGTTACAGAGTCACCGCATTCACCTCAAAATTACCCATAAGTGGTGACCCAGTCTAATTCGGTCAATGACCTCAGATGACCTTGAAAATGTATATGGCATACGCAACCGAGTTTGCTGAATTGTCATCACACTACAGCATCCGTCATTAGCCGTCGCACGGAGTCGCACCTGGCACATCATCTCCAATTTTCACACCATTCGGTCGGCAGAGGAGGCACGATCAGCTGCGGTGGAGTGCTAACGTGCGCAATTGCTTCGTGGCCGTGAAAAATCTCCTAGGGAACGCCACATCAAGGTTGCTGCACTGGTCAGGTTTAATAAACATGGATCAGATAAAGACAATTATGAGCAAACAGCTGGGCATGCATATGGCGACACTAATACATCAGCTGAGCGTCCTCCCAACGTTAAAATTTTAGACAGAGTTAAACCTGCAATTAATGGTGCGGGAACCAGGAGCAGCAGCCCTCCCCCCCCCTCCCTAACGTAGAACGGGCTTTACCTGATCCAATGAGAGTTGGTTGATTATTGGGTTTAGGGGCGCATCGACTGCGTCGGTCATGTAGCGCCCACCAATGGGAGTTGCATAGGCATAATCGGCTTCACGGTGCCTCCTTCCGCTGCCCACCACACTGAGACGGATTCCGTGCCACTGGCAACAACTGTCCGTTTGCACGGCCTACCCAGAGACAGTGGCGCCGAATTAGATGAGTGATAGGGGGCTCACTTGACCCCTCTGTCAACATTCAAACTCTAGGCTGACTTGCAATCCATCCCGTGTGATAAGGAGATAAAGTGCTCGTGTTGTGTGGTGTGACATCCAGCTCAGTAACGGCGGGGTCATCGGTGTGGGTGCGTGCTTCCGGGTACTCGTGGAGACTGTAGTGGGTCTAGAACACCAACCACCGCATTCAAAATTCAAACTCTAGGTTGACTTGTAATCCATCCCGTGTGATAAGGAGATAAAGTGCTCGTGTTGTGTGGTGTGACATCCAGCTCAGTAACGGCGGGTCATCGGTGTGGGTGCGTGCTTCCGGGTACTCGTGGAGACTGTAGTGGGTCTTGAACACCCACCACCGCCTGCCAAGTGTTCACTCTGGCGCCGCATACTGGTTTTATCTTACTTCCATGGAAGACAAACAGCTGGCTCTCAGCTGACAGCGGAGGTCCCATGTAATTTGTTGCGGGCAGGGGAGTTTGGTGGGCGTTCACCATAATCGCACACTGCTCCCGTGTGCATTGCTTGCGGTTTTCAATGCGATGTTGTGATGTCGTGAGCCACGCTCGTGTCCTGTTGTTTACATTGTTTTGACTGTAAGCTACTGCCACCTGATGACCAGTTTTGATACTAAGGAGGATTGATACGCCAATGGAGTTTGCCAACGTGGTTGATCAATGGCGGCTGTGAGGACGTTTACGGTGCTTTTTATAATTGGCGTGAAGTCAGCCAGAATAGACTTCTGAAGTTGACTTGCTCTTTTAATGAAGGCACTAAATCTACTAGGTAGACACCACATAATTTTGGCGACCAGTATTATTCGTTTACGGTGCTCACGATGCCTGACGACCGCCCGTTTGGGGGCTATTGGCGCGAGTGTTGGGGCGACAGTGATTTTTGATGTTCGGATTGTGATCGGATCGGATTGATCGAGTGGTTTATCGTGCTGAGTTGCCGCCAGAAACCCCAAATGTTGTGTGTATGCTATCGAAGTAAATGCATTACATGAGGAACGGCTAATTGCACTTCCGATTTCCTCATTTCTCTCAACGTGGTTTTGGGTGCGTTCTTTGTCGCAACTATTCTTCGTATTCCGCTGTGTGTGACGTTGCAACTTCAATAGACCCCAGCCGCGAAACCCTCTGGCACGTCTCGCGTCCTATGAATTACGTGACTCGGGGCGGGGATGACCGAGTGGTTAAGGTATCGGGCTATGGGTACCAAAGGTCCCTGGTTCGACTCTAGCGCCACTCAGGACATTTCCCAATCCCGCGGCCCACCGGCGAAACAGTGTGGGCGGCGCCATTAGCCGTGAATGTGCATAAAGTGTGTCGTGAACCAACCAATAAACAAACAAACAAACAGAGACGGTGGCGGCGCGTCATCTGAAGTGTGTCGTGAACCAACCAATAAACAAGCAAACAAACAAACAAACGCTGATTGGTCGCGGGTGGACTCGGTGAATGCCGTCGGTTGTGAGATTTGAACCCACCACCTTGCGATCAAAAGTCCGACGCTCTACCAACTGAACTGCCTTCTGGCTTCTGCCCCAACTGCCCCAACTTGCCTTCTGGATAAAAATGTACCGTTCTAAGGAAAAATCACTCCCACCACCGCAACTATACGAAGTGTTTTCGTTGTTTTCTTCATTGAATCTCCTTTTGACGATGTGGTATTTTTCACTTCACTACGTGGGATTTCACGGCACTAGGTGGGACGCATCCCACCTAGTTAACATGTTAGAGGAGAGGGTCGGGGATGGCCGAGTGGTTAAGGTGTCGGGCTATGGGTACCAAAGGTCCAGGGTTCGACACTAGCGCCACTCAGGACTTTTCCCAATCCCGCGGCCCACCGGCGAAACAGTGTGGGCGGCGCCATTAGCCGTGAATGTGCATAAAGTGTGTCGTGAACCACCCAATAAACAAACAAACATGTTAGAGGAGGCCCTGCAACAGCGTGTAAGAAATCATAAACCACTTCGTGCGTGCTGGAGCAATGGCAAAATGTTCTGTAACCATGCCTGATTACGGTGATACCGGTCATAAGCTATAGTTGCTACACCAATATAACTGCTACTTTTGATAATGCAATTTTGGTGAAATTGTGTCCATAGCATAGAGATAAAATCCACCACTCCCCTCTAGAGTTTAAAGTTTAAAAGTTTCACCACTAGAGTTTAAAATACGAATTAAAATTATATTTTACGTCTTCCTAAATCCACTGAAAGCATAACTACAAGAAACATGCTGAAGTGCCTAATGCCCTGTTGTAACAAATTAATGCTGGGGATACTGAAATAATAATTAAGCTTTTTATCCAATAATATCTATTTCAAACGTGTTCAACCAATATCAGCCGTACGTCTCAAAAGTGCCACCGAAAACAGAATGCACGAGCAAGTAACCACTTTCGACAAAAAATCGAGTATGACTACAAGCTTTGTTGACCCTACAGGCTAAACTGAAGGATCATGCCTTAAAACATCATATAACACCTCACCTTCACATGCAGTTTGTTCAATTGACATAGTGCCCAATAATCAATTCTTCTTACGAGTAGACTCCCTCTTGAACCTGAAAACAAGAATGCAGGTTTAGTGAAACATTGTAATAATAAAAAGAAGACAAAAAAGTATGAAAATGTCTGTTGAGGTCTTGTATGTATGGGACAATTCCAGTAATAAAATAATGGTTTCTCCAGGTGAGAGGTGCTAAAAACACATGCAGTAGGATGGCGTCTGAGTACCCTAAGCCCAACTCTGAGCTAATAGCATACTCATCAGCAGATGTTTTCATATACTTTTTGGAGGCAAATAATATAGAGGTGCCAAAAATAACGATGAAAATAATAATACCACAATAGCAACACATGGCATTGTATAACAGATAATGTTATAGGTGGTCCCTTTACCTGGGATTGTGCTACACAATGTTTGTGTATCTCAATCGATAATGACGAGCAAAAACATGACATGTATACATAGGATACCGTTAGAAGCGAGATATGTCGACTTCATAAATGCACATCAACAAAAACGACATCGATTCTGACTTGGGAAGCATATGTATTCAGTGTTCAGGAAATTGTGTATTTCAACCTATTTCATGAGTAATCTACCAATGGATAACTTCTCCCTAGATGATCACGAATGGCATGCATCCCCAGCACGGTCGGATTAAGATGTGTTGTACAATCAACAAAGACACATGCCACCGAATCCTTGGTGAGGTGTGTAATCAACACTCCACAATGCATGCTCTGAATTCTGGTGTTTAATTATCAGGTGTGGACAATTTTTGTTCCTCCTAGCCAAGGTTATGGGCATGTGTAAGAGAAATGCAACACATACATACTTGCATGTAGTGTGCTTATTACTTGCTAATAGTTAAGCTTCCTTAACCATTCCTGTCCAATACCAGTTGCCTGCAGATTGTCATGTTGAATAGTAAATGAGAGCATCATAAACCTCAGAACCACAAGATTGTGCATCCTTTTGTCCAGGCTTAGTATCTTCCTTTTACAAGTTTTAAAGCAGATCTCATTAAAGATCATTCTGAAAATCATAAGCGCCCAATGTGAGCGACTCATTAACACAATATGACTACATACATGGGGCAGGCTAAATTGTGGAGTTAATATGACTTGCATGTACTAGCTCCTATATATATGCAAATGGAAAAAAATGCATGCTCAACACAAAAAATCTTGCAATAATGGAAGCATGCAGATGGCTTGGTAATACACAAATGGGTAAATTGGTGCATGCATGCACTCATGAAGACAAATCACATTGCTCTGTACATCATTTGCTAGAATGTTATACAAAAATGAGGAAGCATTGACAGACAGCAAATAGACATTAATGAGTACTTTCCATGATCTGAAAGCTTACAATGATAATAATTGTGAGATAAAAAATGTCTTAAGCAATTTAAAATAATATTTGGGAACAATGAAGGTAAGTGCAAATGATTTGCAGCAAAGGTGGTGCACCTCATCATTCAAGGAATTTCATTCTTGCATACAACACCAGACAATCAACAAAACATCCCTGGGGCCAGTGAAGGGGAAACAGACTGATGGACTCACAAGTAACTATCAGGAAATGGCTGATATAGTTGCAAGGGCATTTTCCTCAGCACATTGCACACATAGAGTAGCAAACCCAGCCCCACACCAAGACCACTGAAACAGTGCTGAAAAGCATTGAGATTACTGAAGCAGATGTGCACAGAATTTTTAGTGAGGTCCATGTGCCCTCTAGCATGGGCTGTGATGTGTCCACCCTCAATTAATTGTATCTTGCCGGAAGTTTGTTTATTTTTTATCATAATTATAGTCATCTCTTTCTACTGGAAGTTTTCCTGACAGTTGGAAAAGTTCATAAGTTCATTCCAATGTTTAAAAAGTTTGAGGGATGATCCAGCAAATTATAACCCAGTAAGTTATAGATGGCAATGATATGTGCACATAACACCACCCCTTTTGCCTGTTCCAGATATGAGTGTGAACTTTGTCAATAAATAGCTAAGCAGACAAAGTGTTCTCCACTATGTTCAAACTCATATAGTTGCCAGGGAAGTCACAGAAGACAAGATGTCAATTGCATAGCACCCTATCAAAGGCTGTGGGTACACAACCATGTATTTGGATCCAGTCATTGTCAACCATCATACTATTGTCCCATGTGAAATTATGGAATGCTTAATTATTAGAAGCTGACAGAATATCTGGAGGACACTTGCTGGACCAAGGACAATTTGGGTTCTGGCATAGAGGATCAACCATTGCTAACATACTAGACTGTCTCTATCTGGCTAGATTAGGGCCATATGGTGGATGTAATCTTTGATTTTTTTAAAAGGATTCATCATTGACAATCATGTTCTGCTACTAACAAAACTAAGAGCTCTGGGAATATCAGAGATAATCCTCACCTACATCCAAAACTTTCTCTGTGCGAGGGAAATGAAAGTGCTTGTCTCTGGCTCTTCCAGCAAACCAAAGGATATTCTGAGTGGGATACCCCATGGCTCTGTATTAGGTCCTGTGCTATTCTTGATTCATGTTAACTATTTCCCTAATGGTATACTCACAGGTCAATGTTTTCTTTTGCGGATTACCTCATGATTAACATGAAACTGAAGTACAAGTCTATCACAGACATGCTGGCTGGTATTTAACAGGGCTAAACACTGCTTAATGCTGCCAAGGCATGGGGACTAGCAATGCACTCCAACAAATGTGAGGTTCTCAAAGCACACTGTGGCTCATATGACTAGAAAAACATTTGCCCTTATGCACATTATTACCTAGATGGAATTCAAGTAAGCTTTGTGGAAATGCATACTGACTTAGGCATCGCAGTAGATAAACACTTGCACTTCCATGAACACATTGCTGTTATAGTACAGACAGCTGTGAGTCTCACCAGAAATGTATGCAGGGGGTGGACATAGAACATAGAGGGGATGGAAGGTCTGGATTATGGTGCTAGATTACAAAAACCAGATTTGTGCTCAGTGAAAGGTAGACTGATTTGAGCATACATTGTCAAATGGTGGAAGATATTTCACAGCCACCCTGTTATTAAGATTCCTGGCTTTGTGCTGGCACCATTGGCAAATATACATGGACACTCACCAAAATTGGCTCACATATATGCATCAGTAGATTGTTGGATTTTTTGTTTTGCCTCAGATGATGTGCCACCTGGAACTCATTGACTGATGATGTAGTAACCTAGACTAAGATAATGAAGGATAACATATAAAATATATTATAGCATAGTATAATCTAACCTAGCTTGGCATTGCCTAATGTAACCACCATGTCAAAAACATTGGATATAAAAATCCAAGGAATCAAATTTTACCCCAAGAGTGCCATTTTGTACAGACTATAGTTAAGGATTGGTTCACTGGACACAAGTGATAAATTATTTGTTAAATAAGTATGGAATATACCACCTTCTGAGCACTGAATGGGCATCTGTTAGTTAGTTATTAGGGCTTTAGGGCACATCAGCTACATTGGTCATGTAGCACCCATACTGAATGGACATCCCTTTCATGAAATATTTGTTTGTTGATGTGTGCTTATGAAGTCTCCATGACTCATTTCTGAGTGTTTCATGCAATCACATTCATGTCTACCATTACATAGTATGATACTGCAGTTATTGGATTCATGACACATTGACTGTTGAGTCATGTAGTGTTGCCAATTTCTCACTCTGACTGGTTACAGACGAAGAGTAGCAACAGGAGAGACTCGAACCCACAATCTTTTGATTGTGAGACAGACAGACAGATTACCCCTAGACCACTTGTCCCTTCATAGTGTGATACAAAAGAATCTGGTAATACAATTCACTGCATGACCAACACAGTCAATGTGGCCCTAAATTTAAATCAAATAATTGTAATACAATTCCAGGTATAGAGGTTATACATGATGCATTCTGTTAAACAACAAATGTAATATGCTGATACCATGGCATTGCAATCATTATTGTTAGCATGAGTAATATCTGTATATTAGGCATCACACCATATGAACAAAATACATGGAATTAAGTGCAATATAGGCTCCAAAATTAGTTTCCAGAACTAAACAATTTTAAGTGGCATGCCTCTATGGAAAAATTTCAATATCCTACTCCATGTCCATGAAGTCACTTCAGATTCAATTCAAAATTTGCACATGGATAGAACTTGATGCACTGAACACCATGAGCATGCAAGCTCATGATGATCAATTGAGCATTCATAAACAGATGAGATATTTAAGGTCAAATGTCAGTCTGTGAGGTCACTTGAGATTCCCTTCAAAATTGGTCCACAGGTAGTTCATGCACTGATCATCATGAGCATAAAAGCTGAGAGGTGTTAATAAACAGCCAGATTATTAGGGTCAACATTTCTCCAAAGGGATGTGGTGTTGGATGGTACGAGGAGTGTATTTTTGCCAGTGTTATGATGTATTCCCTATCCTTCATGGACATAAATAGAACTTATGCTAGTAGGTACATACTGCACAGGTCCCATTAGGGTGGCCCCTGGGTTATTGTTGGAACTTGGACCTTTATGTTTTATAACATGCTGATAAATTGAGTATTATACTAGCAGTGGGTCTACCTAGCAGTGAAGTTTGCAGAGACCTTATGGTAGGCCACTGTCAAGAGCTTGAAGGAAGTTAATTCTACCAGCTATCAGAAGAAATGTTGCTTCAAGAACCAGGAAATTCCATTGAAGACAATCATGCTGACAATAGCAGGTAAGACCAAGACCATGAACAATGGTGAGACCCTTCTTCCCTTTTAGCAAACATTTCACTTTTAGCATACCAACTTGTTATTTCAGAAACATACAAACCACTCCATGTTTGGAGTGCAACAAGCATCCATAGGACAGGGGTGGGTTTGTGACAGGAAAAATACTACTTTATTGGCTAGTTGTTTGTTATATTGGGTGGTTCACTATGCACTTTATTCACATTCACTGCTAATGGTGCCACCCACACTGTTTCGCTGGTGGGCTGCAGGATTGAGAAATTTCTTGAGTGGAGCTATTGTCGAACCCAGGACCTTTGGTTCCATAGCCTCACACCTTAGCCACTCAGCCATCCCTACCCCTCTTTATTGGCTAGGTTGGTTATTGAGATTTAAGGGCACATCAACTGCAGAGGCCATGCAACACCCATGCTCTTTACTGGCTAGATCAACTTGCTGAACTCCATATGTTTATCGGGAAGTAGGGGAAGAGGGGGAGGTTGCCACACTTAAGACATGTAACAAATAGTTCTACTGATGCTTGTTCATGGCTCAACCAGTAATTGTATGATATTTACCAAATGCATAAATGAACAAGTGATCCATATTCATGCAGTTCTTTTGAGCTAAAATACTCAATCCACAAAGAGCAACTTTAAAAGAGCTATTACGTAGTGGGGTGCCGTATTCCGAACGCCAAAATATGATTGTGTAGGATTACGAACACCAAGTGCCTAGCTTCACGAACACTTTAATGAAAGGGATATATCTCCTATAAAAATGTTTTATTTCAAGACGAAGGTTCGTTTTTAGGTTTCTATGTAATTTTCACATCATAATCCATGACAAATTTACCCTCTTCGAGTCTCTCATGCAACGACGCAGCCCACCCCAATGTAGCATACGTTTTTAGGTATTGAAAGGAAATGTCGCACGTGCGCCGCAGCTGTCGGCAAATCCGGGATTTTCCATCAAACTAGCAACAGATCCACATTGGTGTTGATATTGATATTGGCCCGAAGAGCGGACCCTTCCGATTTCTTTCAAAATTTTCACACAGGTGGAACTCGACACATTCATCATCATGAGCATAAAAGCTAAGAGGGGTGTTCATAAACAGCTGAGATATTCAAAATCAAAGTCAGAGTTCATGAGGTCGGACTCTTCAGATTTCCTTACAAATTTGCACGTGGGTAGAATTCAGCGTATTAATGATCATGACCATAAAAGCTACGAAGCCGTTCATAAACAGTCGAGATATTCAAGGGCAAAAGGTCATGGTCATTGTGGTCGGACTCTTCAAAATTTGCACACGGGTAGAACTCGATGCACTTATCATCATGGGCATGAAAGGTAACAGGGGCGTTCGTAAACACCTGGATTATTCTCGTCAAAACATTTCCCGTGCAAATATTCAGCAATTATAAATACGCACGAGACGAATATCAATCTGTACGTCAAGCTAGATTGATATTCGATTCTTGCCGGTGGGAAATCGTGAAAACAAGCCTGCCGATAGAACTTGGCTTCCTGATTATCAGGAGCACAATCAGGAAGCCGTATTGCAAAACACTAGAGATATTCTGGGTCAAATGGCAAAGGTCATCGAGATCGGACTCCTCTGATTTTCTTCAAAATTGGTGCACATGTAATACTTGGTGCACTGACCATCTTGAGCATAAATGCTAAGACGGTCGTTCATAAATAACTGAGACATTCGAGGTCAAAGGTCAGAGTCCATCAGGTCGGACTCTTCAGATTCCCTTCGAAATTTGGACACGGGTAGAACTCAGCGCACTGACTATCATGACCATAAAAGCTACGACGGGCGTTCATAAACAGCTGGATTAGTTTGGCCAAAATTTATCCCGGGGTTAATGTGCAGGGATTATGAATAACCACAGACCGAATATCAATAGATTGATATTCCATTCTTGCAAGTGAACATCGTGATGATTCAAGTCATATGTCGTGTTATATGTCAAGCATCGCCGGTGCTTGGATGATTTGAAGAAAAAGCATTCACCTCGAAAGTGATTTAGGTGCAAGGGTCCCCTGGTGCCGCCATGGATGATGAACGGTCCAGTGGGCATACTGAGTCCAGCCCTTTCCGAATGGTGGAGACAAGGGTTGAGATAATCTTCTGTATCTCTGCCTCCCTCCGTCGATTGAAATGTGTAATTGAAAGTCGAAACTTTCTTCCGTGCGGCCTTTTTCCTTCGCACTATTTCAGGCAGCTCCCCACCGCAGAATTCCGCCATTTTGGACAGCTATCTTCGGCCCCGCGCTATTTTGAAAAACGGTCTACCGCTTCGCGCTGTCTCTCTCGATAAAATATTTTATGGATTAAAGTTGGCATTCACACGATACATGTATGTTTTTTTTTTTTTTTTATTAAATTTTTTGTTCGAGTCGCTTTGCTCCCAAGTGGATTACTATCTTGAGTAAGGCATAACTCTTTACGCCTGTGAAGCGAGTGTCCATATAGGGAAAAGTGCAGAAAAAAAGAACGAGAAGCACAGCGAAACACATTTAAGACTATGAAGAACATTGCGCCAAAAAGTATCGAAACGATGCCGTCGCAACGCGCCAGTCACGCGAGCTCCTTTTCAGACGACTTGAACCACAGTTTGCACGAAACGAAATATAAAGACATAAAGACATAAAGACATAAAAGGTTAGTGAAACTATGAGCCACAAGGGCCCTTCTTGGTTGCACTCTGTACACTGAACCAGTTGCCCACCAAATCTGTCAATCAGCCCTCCCTGTAACACTGAAAAGCAAGCCCTCTATTCTTAATATGATTGTTTATGATGTTTTTAAAGATGTTCAATGTGCTGCTACTGACAATGTTTTCTGGCAGCTGATTCCAGTGTTCTACTACCCTGTTGGTGAAGAAAGTCTGCCTTAACCTTGTTCTGCTGTGGTTAACTTTAATTTTGAATTTATGACCTCTAATTAAATCATTTCTGTTAAATTCAAACATTTACCCAAGATATCCCCTCTCCAGACCATCGACAAATTTAAAGACCTCCATGAGATCTCCTCTCAGCCTTCTTTATCTAAGTGAAAACACATTCAATTTCTTCAATCTTCAATCAATTTCTCTCTCTCTCTCTCTCTCTTCTCTCTCTCTCTCTCTCTCTCTCTCTCTCTCTCTCTCTCTCTCTCTCTCTCTCTCTCTCTCTCTCTCTCTCTCTCTCTCTCTCTCTCTCTCTCTCTTTCTCTCTAAAAGCCAACAAACTTTTTCATGCTAGGAGACCAAGCTTGGATGCAGTATTCCAAATGTGGCCTGACATATGCACAGTAAAGCTTCCTGATCACTTCCTCACTTCTGTATGATACATTCCTATTTATTGCCCGAGCATTCTCAGTGCCTTCTTCCTGGCTTCCTTGGTCTGTTCTTATGCCCCCAATTTTGTGTTTAGAATAACACCTAAATCCTTCTCCCGTTGAGTCACTGATAGCACTTGGCCACCCATCAAGTATGGAGCCTTCATATGCTGCTTACCTACATGCATGATTTTGCACTTATCAAAATTAAATTTCATTTGCCATTCTTCGGACCACTTCACAAGTTCGTCTAAGTCTTTTTGCACCGAGATATGCTCATTTTGACATGTCATTACCCTAAAGATCTTCAAATCATCCGCGAATTTCACAACTTTACTGTTTAGGCCACTTTTAATGTTATTTGCAAATATAATGAACAGTAGTGGCCCCAGTACTGACCCCTGGGGGACTCCACTAAGAACATTTTGTCATGATGACTTCGTACCATTTAGCATCACTCTTTGCTGTCTATCTGAAAGCCACAACTCTATTTTAAGATGCTACCTGCAATACCATGGACCTGAAGCTGCATCATTAACCGTTTATGGGGTACTTTGTCAAAGGCCTTACTAAAGTCAAGATATGCTACATGAACCTGATTTCCCTGATCAAATTGTTCTGTGACGAAGTTCAAAATGTCCAAGAGATTTGTGAGACATGACCGTCCTTTCCTAAACCCATGTTGAGTATCTTGAATCAATCTGTTTCCTTCCAGATAACTAACTATTCCATCCTTGATAATTTATTCGAGTACCTTGCAGACTAGGGATGTGAGACTTACTGGCCTATAGTTTTCAACTTTCCATCTTTCTCCTGTCTTGAAAATAGGAACTACATTTGCCCTTTTCCAATCGGTTGGAATTTCATTTTGTGAAACTGATCTACAAAATATTATACTAAGTGGAAATGCCAGTTGCTTTTCAGTTTCCCGAAACACCCTAGCATAAATATCATCAGGTCCTGCTGCTTTGCTTGGCTTTATTTTCCTCATATAATTGTAAACAACATCACTATCAATGAAATCAACATCATTTATCAGATCACACGTCACTGAACTACGGTGTACGGTCGGCAGATTGGTCATATCTTCCAGTGTAAACACTGATTTAAACTGCTTGTTCAGCTCCTCAACCATATCACTATCCTCACCCAATGTAGTCCCAGAACAGAAATACTTATAAATCCTGGACAAAAAGTGAAATTTTCCACCGACCCATTCGTGAAGTGAAATGAAGCTATTCCTAGATAATCATTTTACACGGTAATGTGGTAAATTTGCCGATCATAAGAAACAATCGGACTGAAATGAACCTGAATCACAACACTCAGCAGAACCAACCAAGCCACCGGGTATCACACGCCAATCTTGGCACATCTTCCGCCTACCAACGTATATAGACATATGTATATATATATATATATATATATATATATATATATATATATATATATATATATATATATATATATATATATATATATATATATATATATATATATATATATATATATATATATATATATATATATATATACTCTGAAGAGTCCAGCCACAATGACCACGTGCTTGACCTTGAATATCTCAGCTGTTTACGGACGCACCTCTTAGTTTTATGCTCAAGATGACCAGTGCATCTAATACTACCTGTGTACCAATTTTGAAGAACATCAGATGAGTCCGATCTCGATGACCTTTGACCTTTGACCCCAAATATCTCAGGTGTTTATGAGCGCCACTCTTATCTTTTATGATTAAGATTATCAGCACATCGAGTACTACCTGTAGACTAATTTTGAAGAAAATCAGAGGAGTTCGATCTCGATGACCTTTGACCTTTGACCCAGAATATCTCCGTATGGTTTTGTAATACGGCTTCTTGATTGTGCCTCTGATAATCAGGGTGCCGAGCTATATCAGTATGCTTGTTTTCACGGTGTTCCATCGGTAAAAATTGAATATTAATACAGCTTGACCTGCAGATTGATATTCGTTTCGTGCTTATTTACAATTGGTGAATATTCGCACGGAAGATGTTTTGACCAAAATAATATAGCTACTTGTGAACATCCCTTTTAGCTTTTATGGTCATGATGATCAGTGCGTCGTGTTCTACCCGTGTGCAAATTTTGAAGGTAAACTGAAGAGTTCTACCTCATGGACTCTGATCTTTGACCTTGAATATCTGAGCTGCTTACGAACGTCCCGCTTAACTTTTATGCTCAAGATGATCAATGCATCGAGTACTGCCTGTGTACCGATTTTGAAGAAAATAAGAAGATTCCAATCCCGATGACCTATGACCTTTGCCCCCCCCCCCCATATCTCCGTGGTGTTTTGTAATACGGCTTCTTGATTGTGCTCCTGATAATCAGGGTGTCGACCTCTATCGGTATGCTCGTTTTCACGGTGTTCCATCGGTAAGAATCGAATATCAATCACTGAGAGAAAAACATGACACCCCCAAAGCACTGAAAAACTTCACATTCCATTTGTCCAATCATATAAAACTGGAAAAGCGGATCTCTGGCCACGGTTACACTGTACTTACGCTGGTAAGACACGGGCAAAATACGTCTACATGCCTGGAAATACCCCTTTAACATTGAGATGAACCGGATCGGATCAGCTTTAAACACTGTCACAACATCGTCGAGTTATGAAGGTGTTTCGAAAATCGCCATCTACGCGGCATTGAACGGGATGAAATACGGCTTTTACCAGCCAAAAACTCTAGCATTACACTGCAGTCTCCATGCCGTGTTTGTAGACTACCCCAAAACACTGGGTATATTTTACCGTAATACCAATTAAACCCATTGGTTGCACGGTTATCTCACTGGTGTTTGCCGGTGGTATAGAAGCACGTCTTCTGCACATTGAAAGGAATATGGAAACATCTCCAAAATATTTAACCACGCTTGCCATGGAAAGTCACGTAGCAACAAATTTCGTGTATATTAAATGATCACAGAACATTCAGGTCTCCAATCACTCATAACCATCGACGTTCCATTAGGCCAGTTGTGATCTGATGTAGACGCTTAGTGATTCCATTTACCAACTGCTTTGGTATGAACTATGACACATTTAGCTGTTGCTATAAACCAGCACGAATTGAAGATATAAGCTAGTGCCGAAAATATATTAATCCGCGCACGTCCGGGGGAGGGGGGGCATATATCTGCCCCCTCCGGTTTTCCTCATTTGCCGCCAAACTAATGAGGTTAGCAAGGCCAAACCTCGCATAGCTGTTCATTGGTCTTTTCCGCATATCCTCATACATTTTTAACCCTGGGTCATCTCAGGTCAGGTCACCAGGTCAGGCGAAGTGACCCAACTACACTCGGAGTTCTAGGTAACATAACTTCCACAATAATTGGGCGATTGATTTCAAACTTACAACACGTCATGATCTCATCAGGGACCATAATATGTATATCAGGTTTTTTTTCGTACTATTGACCTTAGGTCAGGTCGCGGCCATGGCTTTCCCATTATAGGACTACGGTAAAATATACAAATGTTTCCTGGTTACATACTTGCGCTCGGAATGATCTAACAACGGTTATGGCATGTAGATGGAAGCTATGCTCAATGTGACCGCTGACATTTTTGCTCAGTGACCTCACCAAGGCCTCTGAGGTCACCTGAGATCATTACATATTTCTGCGCATTATATCACACTGCATTGAGCTAGAAGGCTGAAATTACCCTCATTGTGCTTGTATCGCCGAGACGTGTCGATTACATGACATCCCTAGGCGACTTCATGACCTTGACCTGAGTTTCGGTTGACTTGACCTTAAATTACACCGCCTATTGTCGGTAGCGCATTTCAAGGACTGTCGAATAGCGTTCGCCGTTTGTTTCTATCTGTTACAGGTCCTGAGATATGTGTAAATATCTGAGTCCCACCTGATCTGGTCGAATATTTGACCTATGATTACCCAGTGACCTGAATGTTGACCTGGGCGAAAAATAACTGAAACACTTTCGATAGAGCCCGTCACCAGCTATCCAACGCCGTTTCCCGTTTGTCGCTAGCTAGCATAGTTCTAGAGATCTTACGGGGGGCAGACATCTGCCCTCCGAACATGCGAAGTTGGCGCGTACCTCGGGACGTGCGAGTGTTAAGAAGTGCATGGGAAGCAGTTCCATGAACGTTTGTGATTGCATTGGCAATCATGAATCATCAGCTAGGCCAACAGAATACATAGCACTTCTTGATCAGATACATATGATGGTGCATATGGTACAGGTACATATATAAAATGATCACTCAGCCAATAAAACATCCTCTTGCAGTTAAAGAGAAGGTTTGATTGGTAACGTGATCACCGGTCACCTTATGTACCTGATTAAGAAGTTGTATGTATCCATCCAACCAATCTAACTAACACAAGAATCAGTGAATGAGATTTCACGCAGACAGGGCATAGTCATGGCATAGATCATGTAAAATCAGGTGCATGGATCAGGTAAAGCAAATGGGTACTTGACGTAGGCATACCAATCGTTTGGCATAAACTATCTGGTAATTAGACTTAGCGATTGCGACAAACGCATTTTTCACGACTCTCGACTGCACTCGTTATGAGCAACGCATGAAGTTAACCATCGTCCGTGCTCATTGTCAGACCTCCACCAGTTTACTCCTTCGTCATAGAGGCCAACAATCGCGCGACAAGGTCCTTCGACATCCGAGACTCGCGGCACTCTTTCCCCTCTACCTGTATAACATGCTTCCCAATGAGAATTGGTGTTTCCCTGGTTGGTCCATATTTATGAGCAAAGACGTACATGCCGACACTCCATATCAGGAGGGCTTCAGTCTCATCATCAGCAGTCAGGACGGATATGCCCTCAATCGTTACCGTCATGCCGTCTTGCACCAACGCCCACGGAACCACCTCCGTCGTAAACACCTTGCTTCCGTCACCCAGCATCCATGTCAGGGTTTACACAAACTTATCTGAGAGATAAAAGACAGCATGCAAATGCATTAAATACGTGATATTCTTTTATATTAGCAACATGGTCTGGTTAGCGAAATGGTGCAATTTGATCACGAAAGTGCACAAATACGTATACGAACAAGCAATGTGCAAATATTTGTAATCTTCTGGAACGTGGGAACAAAGAGAAAAGTATGAGAATGCTGATGATATCTTTCGCGCATCTTTCACATCTTTCACGAGCGTTTTATGGTCTACTCGCAACGCTCACTCACAAAAGTCAGTCAGAGCACAGGGTCGACACAGAAATCGGTAGGCACAGTGCCGAGACGGAGAGGTCAGGTAGTGTGAAAATAACACAGGGTACATCAAGCAGGTGGCACTAACACGGATCAGAGCAAGCATGGGTGGGGCAGACTGGATTCGGAATCCAGTCCGGACATTGACGCTTTGGAATCGGACCCGGCCTCAGGCTTTTGGGCTGATCTATGTTTACTTCCCACCTGAAGCGCCAACCCCAGCCCACTAGCACCGACATCGCTTACGAGCAAGCACCTCCAATCAGACACGGACCCGAGTCAGACTGGGCTCGGAATCGAGCCCAGATCTGCATACCTCTGTGATAAGACTCAGACTCGCCGATTAATAGTCTATTCGGTCTCAGATTGAGACTGACAAGCCCATGCCTGTCTCAATGGGGCAAACACGGACACGGGTCAATGAAACGGGATAGCAATAAATATGGATGGGAATTAAATATAAAAAAAATTTGGGTGGGAAAAAATTATGGTCCTGGTCGATTGCGCTGTCCTTTTCCGATACAAAATATTTTTTACTTTTGCAAATATCCCCCAAAATGAACTCTTTATGGCCAAAAACATGATGTAAGTCGTGAAATTATAGTCCCCCTAGAGACGTCACTATTAGGGGAATGTTTTTTGGGGTGGTATAGCGGACCCTACTCGTCGAGCGCTTTCTGATGACACCTTTTGTTTTCGTAAGACGCTTAGTTTGGATATTAGAGGGGGTTCCTATCAACCCCCCGAGACGGGGTGTAAAGATCCCGGAGGGGTTAACATTCTTGATTATACCTAACAACGGTTGCGTGAGTGAACCTCCTTTCAACTCGTAACTACGTACAAATATTGAAACATATCACCAGATCAGTGACACAATTACACCGGCACAGCAGCCAATACTGTGATATCACATTGATCAGTGAAATGAACGTTGCAAGCGAAATCCAAATGCGCTCTCGACCTTGTGTTAGCTTCAGTTCAAACATAGTCTACTGCATATCACAAAAGCTTTTCCTGAACATAAAAATGAACAGTCTATCCATATTCAAACAGTTCCTTTCAATGCAAATACCCTAGCCACTTGTAAAGAGCAACTTTAAAATATATAATTATTTTGCAGTGGTGTCCCATATTCACAGTGTTAAATTATTCGCAAAATAGGGTGGAATTTACCACTTTCTGAACACTCAATCGACATCCTGCTGCAAGAAGTATAGACATCCTGCTTCCTGATGCATGCTTATGAAGTGCCTCCTTTCTAACATTACCTCGTTTGTTATGTAGCATGATCATGCTCTTGATAAAGGGTGGTGGTACACGAATATTCTGCAATGCAATTTCAGGTAAGTGGATTATTCATAATGAGAACATCACCAGGGTATATATGATTTATCTCGCTATCACAAATATAGCTCTTCCTAACATTTGAATATCAAAACAAATGATGAGGGGGCAAACATTGGCTCAAACTTAAGTCCGAAAAACATCAAAGGCACTTGGAATGATACTAATTTCATGACAAATTTCGACATCCTACGGTGCTCGTTTCAACATCTCACACCTAATGAAAAAGCAATATTTTCACACTGCATATTCAGCACATGACAATGTTGTTGCGCATGAATACCTCACTGTAGCTATTGTGGCACAAGCTATTAGTAGCAACTAAAATATGCTGGTGTGATTTCAAAACGGAATTTGAAATAACTTCCTTCTGGTTTCCTTAAGCCAACTGCTCTTTGAAGCATAAAATGATGCCTGTGATTTTTGCCAGCTCGGTACACAAATAATTGGTAGAATTATGTGATCATACCTTCATATTTTCGTAGAAACAGGTCCATTATTTATGAATACAATCATCTTTTTTATTCATGCACTGAACATGATGTGGGAGACGTTCAAAGGTAGGTGTTCAGGAAACAAAATGTGTTCAGATACCCCCACCTTCCCCTACCTCAGCGGTATGTGTCGTTTCGCAATTGTGATGTCCTGCGCTCGGGTTCAGGACGGGACGATTTTCGACAGTGCCATAGCATCCGGCAGAATTCCATTATCCAACCCATAACATAACATAACACTGAACTACACTGCTTGCAAGGTGCCCCGGCCGTAACTCTATGTCCTGAAACAAAGCAGCACAGCCAATGCCAAGGGCGGGTCCAACGGGGACATCGTGGTCATGTAGTGTTAAATGCCTGTCTTGAATATAGGATGAGTGCAAAATTCGAGAAAAACGTGATGTTGTCCCCACCCCTATGAATGTCCCCACAAAATTGGATGCTGGACCAGCCCTTGATCAATGTCAGAATATCAGCACAATCCTATATTCCCGTTTGTGATCTCTGGATTACATAAAATAATGCAGCTAGACATCAGTCGGGAAGCAGTGGCCGGGGAGAGGACTGTGCAGACTGCAGTGAGAGGTCCTCTGGGCGCCAGATAACGAATAGCAGTTCAGGTGCCCCTAAGCCCAAATAAACAAACATAAACAAACAGTGAGCGGCCCAAAAGCAAAGTAATGAAAGTTGATTTTTACTCAAATAGATTGGGTGATTGGCATAAATCATTCATGTCATATTTTGGGTTTCACCATTACCACAAAATAGGATGTGCTATGAATGAAAATACATTGATAAAAATTTACATTGTGACTAAGTTATGCTCTTTTGCTTTTCAACTTCTCATCTTGTCTCAGCTTGTCCCAAGGGTGACATATCAGAATGTCCACAGTTGCAAGTGTCCACAGCTCACAGTGTCCACTTGTTCATAATGTCCACAGCTCATAGTGTCCACAGCTCACAATGCCCACATGTTCATAACTTCCACAGATCACAATGTCCACAGTTCATAATTCCACAGGCCATAATGTCCACAGTTCGCACTGTCCACAGGTTACAATGTCCACAGCTCACGGTGCCCACAGTTCATAAGTACCACAAACTCATAACGTCCACAAGTTCATAATGTTCACGAGTTCATAATGTCCACAGTTCATATTGTCCACAGTTCCTAATGTCCACAGGTCACAATACCCACACGTTCATAATGTCCACAGTTTATAATGTCCACAGATCACAATGTCCACACTGTTTCGGCGAAATTATGCTACATGAAATCATTTTCAACCTTATCGTACGGGCGTGGCAAACCGGTAAATTTAGGAACCTCTAGTTCAACTCTAGTCAACAGATGGCAGGTCGATGAGTTCGTGCAAAATGCGACAGGCCGAGGAATTCATACCAGATACGTGACCTGTGATCTAAGTTGGATATTTTTGTACCTTTGGTTTTGAGCCTGGCGTGTTCAGTCATTGTCGATGGATCATAGATCGACAGACTATTGTGAATAACTTCTTAAATGAAATTTGCCCGAGTGTAGATAGTGTACCCATTGGTAGCTTTCCGATTCTCCTTCATGTTGGTGGGACGCTCAAGAGGTCGACCCGCTAACTTTCTGTTTCTAAACCGAATGGCATGAAATCTGGTGGGCATCATTGACGGCTGGGGACCTGTTTACGTTGAAAGATTCAAGATAACATGTCTTATATAATTCAAGTTACGAAATGGTTATTACGAACATCTACGGGAATCCACAGGCGTTCACGGGCAATTACGCATGTATCAGGGCCACTGCCAAAGTGTGCTGCACCTCTGAAAAATTGTGGAACACAACTCGACTTCAGCGACAAGACTAGGGTGCTTCTGGAGCTGCTGAACACGACCTCGTAAGGGCCCTCCGTCGTGTCACTGGCTCTGAGATTTCCAAATCCCATCAAAGAGACCGAGTACGAGGTCTTGGATTCAGAATGGCGAGGACTTCAGCAGGCAGCGAAGGAGCAGCTCCTGGACAAGGAGAAGCCGACGTGGGAGTACTGTCGAAGGTGAAGAAGTTTAGGAATGACAGTGGCGAGCCAGCATTCCCAAAGGTAGCCCAGCTGATGCATGGTGGCTCCTGTCCCTGTCGCATTTCAGCGCGGCCGCCGAGAGAGTATTCTTCAGCCTGAAACCTCACAAAGACACAACAGTGGAACCGCCTCCAGGTGGGAACAGTGCCTTCTCTGATCCTCACCAAACAGCAAGCCAGAACCTCCTGCTACGAGTGGACGCCCACGGCCTCCATAAATTAAAAAAAAAATGAATCACCGTCAACAAATGAACAAACGCACACTCTACCTCAGGTTCGTTCCAGTCTTTACTCCTCCGTCCCGTCCTCATGTCCTGCGATATTAAATAGGTTCAGGATCCAGAATATGCTGGTGGTAAGAACTTATGAAGCCATGACAGACTTTTCTTCTTTCTATGTGATACCGATACTATCTGTTTTGCGCCTTGCATGTGCATTAGGGTGTGTCGCCTGAACGGTTTTTCTTATGCTTAGTGAAATTATCGTGCAGATCACCTTTAAAAAAACCGTGGTCGAAACCAAATCGAAATCAAACAATAAACAAAATATGCGACAGGCCGATAAAGAAACAAATTTGCCAGGCGCCCGGCGTTGAAGTCTCCAGTGATGGCGCTCCGTTGCGATTGGCATCTAACACCACGCGTCGTCCGCCGTCGGAGCGCCGCCGCGGCGCTGTGACGAAAAAGGCGGCAGTGGTTCGAGAATGCCGCGATCGCTACTCGGGATACATGAAAACTGCTGGAAAGAAGTCGGCATCACCAGGTGTACGTCCGTCCGGTGATGAGTGGTTTGGAAAATTGTTTGATATAGCCCGCTGCAAATGTGCTGATATCGATAGCTGCAAATGTGCGATGGCCGACAAAGTGCCACGAATGGAGTTTCCCTTTGTCCAAGACCAGAGAGGACCTCGCCAAATGCAAATCGGCACCGCAGATATCCGTGAAACCACTCGTCGACGCGCCATGGACGAAAGGAGGCGTCTGACCGCCGAGAGAGTCACATCACCACAACCGGGACCTTCTGGAATGGCCCAGCTAGATTCTAATTCAGACCAAGATTCCGCCACAGATTCATCATCGCTCACATCTGTAGTCAATGAGTCAGAGTATATGGTGAACAGTAACACAGACGAACTACTAAATACGGCTCTAGCAGCAGATCGGTACGGAGTGTCTAATCGTGCGTGTGCTGCGATCATAAACGGTTTCCAAGTGGACATTGGTCGGATCACTTCTGACGATATGGACTGCATAGTGGATAGCAAAAAAGTATGGCGAGCAAGGGATCGGATTAGAAGAGAGGTAGTAGCCCAGAGCCATGAGGATCATGCAGGTCGTGTATCTGGTCTCTACTTCAACGGTAGAAAAGACGACACGCTTATGACAGCCAGTTCAAAGAAGACGGAAGAGCACATTGTGGTTGTATCCGAGCCAGACAGTGCATATTTAGGACACTTTACCCCACAGACTGGGAAAGCGGAGGACATTTTTCAGGACCTGAACGCCGTGGCATATGAGTTTGGTGCGGATGTTTCTGTGCTTGGCTGTGACGGCACGAGATTTAATACTGGCCAAAAAGGTCCGTTTGTTCCGTTATCCGTTTGTTTGAGCTCGGACAAAAACGCCCCGTCCACTAGTTTGTGTGCCAACTTCATGCAAATGAACTTAATCTTCGTGCAGTATTTAGCCAGTTAGATGGAGTCACAACAGGACCGAAGTCGTTTAGTGGGCTGATTGGCCGGGCTGCTGCAGGCGCAGTAGAAACCTTGCCAGTGGTCGATTTTGAGCCAATCGATGGCGGAAATGTTTCAGAAATGACGCAGGAGATTTTTAGTGACCTAAGTTCAGATCAGGCTATTCTGTAGTCTGGCGCGTAGTGTCCAGATAGAACTGCGAAAATGAAGATCGGTCCACTAAACCACTCCAGGTGGCTGACTCTGGCGGCGCGAATTCTCCGGCTCTACATATCAACCGAACAGCCATCAGACAGTCTGAGAATGCTAGCGGAGTTCATCGTGTGCCACTATACTCCCATGTGGTTCTGCGTCAAGAAGAACTGGAAATGTTCTGACAGTCCTGGCAATGCGCTGCACAGCGTGCAACTTCTCAAAAGTTTGCGACCTGAGATAGCGGCCATGGTGCAGCCGGTAATACAGCGCAACAGCTACTGGTGTCACCCTGAGGCAGTACTGCTAGCAATGGCAGCGGGCCAAGATCAAGCCACACGGGAAAGGGCGTCACTCAAATCCAGCAGTGTCGCAGAACTCAAGTCGATAATGATACTGACGAAGTGCGGAAGTTCAAGCTTCCAAAAGTGAATATGGGGGCAAACAGCATCATGGAGCTGATTGATTGGTGTAATGAGGCGATAACCGAGCCGCCCTTGACGCAACAACTGTCCGATGATGACTTACTAGACATCATCGCGAGTCCTCTCGAAGTACCGCCATACCCCGTGCACAGTCAGACGGTGGAACGGATGGTGAAAGTGGTGACCGAGGCGTCTTTGAAGGTAATTGGTGAAGAGGCCCGCCACGGTTACATTGTGGCGAAGTTGAAACACAGGTCAGCAATGCCAGTGCTCAGCAGCAAAAAGGATTTCATGTCGGGTTTTCTGTCGAGCATGTAGACAAGTAGTACAGTTATAAAATGATAGTTCGTACAAAAAATGTGGCCGCTCGTACAAAAGGTAACGTCGCTGTATGCCCGTCTCCTTCGGTTGTAGTGGAACGAAGCATGATGCCGATTTCGCCTGGTCTATTTGTCATAACAATAAGATATCAAGTGTCTCAGAATGATTTAATTGGTCTTCGATGTAAACAGACGAGGAATTTTGAAGATGTTCAAGCTTTCAAAAGTGAAAATATTAGCATTATACGCCGATAGATCTACTGATTGAAAATGGAACGAACAAGCGACGTAAAGTGAATCTTTCTTTCATGCGTCAGATATCCAGGCAACTTATTAAGCGACTGGTGCTTATCAAAAGCCTTTTACCCCACTAAACACTTTCATTGAGTTTTATTAATGAGCTTCATCACCAGAATCCATTCATCAGTCATCCACACCACCGACTGCCGCCTTTTTCGTCACAGCGCCGCGGCGGCGCTCCGCCGGTGGCCGGACGTGTGGTGTTAGATGACAATCGCAACGGAGCGCCATCACTGGAGACTTCAACGCCGGGTGCCCGGCAAATTTGTTTCTTCATCGGCCTGTCGCATATTTTGTTTATTGTTTGATTTCGATTTGGTTTTGACCACAGGTTTTTTAAGGTGATCTGCACGATAATTTCACTAAGCAAAGTGCAATTTCCAAAAAAAGGTCCTTCGTGACACACCCTAATGTGCATTGCTCCTTTTCGTCACAATTGAAAACTGCTTTCACCAGGCGGCATCACGAGTCTAAGATTAAACTTGCCCTGATTTCTGACTGTTTATACCAACGTATCTAGTGAGCACCTAAAGCAACGGAAAAATTATCTCAATTGCTTTCTTAGCCATACAATTGCCGAACATTTGCCTACTTTTTATGGTACATTTTGGCTCCTCATCTGGTACGAAAGATAACCAAACTGGTACGATTTGGGTGGGATTCTGGTACGCTGTAAAATTGTCCCGTGGCAACACTGATCCGACTGTAGTGTGCGGTAGTGGTGTTGGGTTCGTGTTACGTAGGGAATTGGCCAGTGGCGTCGCCACGAAATTCTTCCAGGGGGCAAGATCGAAAGGGGGCCTCCTGCTCCCCAAAAAGGGGCCTCCATTGTGTTAGGGCCTCCTATTGTTTTAGGCCCTTTCATTTCATATTAATGTAGATTTCATATTAATGTACTGTTTGTTCTTGGCATGGTGCATTATTTACTCAACACGCAATAGCAATAATCATTATTTTTCGCTGAAAACTGGGCCATACTAGGGTATAAATAAGTAGTATGTGGACAAATACCTGAGTGTAAAAAACAACCAACATCTCAATGCTTTCTCTCACAAAAGAGTCTTCCCGCTGCCCTCTAGATTGCAGCGAGGCTGATCCTAAGCATATCTTACAGATATCTCCCATTGATCAACGCACTTTTATGTCTTCCAAGAATAACTGAATATAGTTGGATTCATCACGACTGTTATTTATTACCACCAGCTTCATGGCCAAAGCAAAGCTTAAGCGATCATTTCTCAGTCCCAAGACGATAATTTCGCGAAGGCGAAAACAAGAAGTGTGTTGCATTGGTTTTCTGATTGGAATCTTAGGAATTTTCGAATTTTTTTCTAACATTTGGAGCTGGCTGCAAGGCACCTGTCAAACTAGCTAAAATGACAACTTCTTCGCGAATAAATTAACGCGCCTGGGATTTCGACCGCTTTTTTTGTCACAGGGGCCCTATCGAAATGAAACGATTAGTGATCAACTGAATTATCATGTGGAGGGGCCTAATCTATCACTATCCTTCCTGATTCGTCGAATTTCAACCATAACTCCCTACCCAATTCTACGGTTTTATTTTGGCATCCATTTAAAAATAAACTCACACGGCTGAAATTACACCTATTCCACAACCACCGGATCGGTATCCGAAAATGTCAAGCTGGAGCCCTCCAAAATTAGGAGGGATTCCCAAAAAATCAATGTCAGGGTTAGTAAAGTGGCTCTGGAGCACAGAACATATTACCAGATGCCTTCACAAATTGTGTACGCCGCCGAAAAACATACCGAATCTTGAAAAATCGAGATGGGATACAAATACATGGCGCCGGGGTCTCTAAATGTCGGGCCGGAATTCGGACTTTTGAGAGAGAACAAACCAGAAACGATCCACAAAATCGCATTGAGCCCAGAAAAATGGCGTTGGGTACCTGGAACCACACGCCTGGGAGCGATAAATCAGGCTGGAACACAGAAAAATCGCTCCGAAGCCCCAAAACCGAACTAGGGCCCACACATGCGCATTGGAAGCCCAAAATAAACACAGCGGGACCTCAAGAGCACAACGGGGGCCGAAAACACAACTGACGCTCTAAAGCATACAATCTCCCAAAAATTGACAGGGTCTTAAAACATGCGTTGCAAACCTAAATAAACATACATGGAGCTCTAAAGCTCTAAAGCTCATACATGGAGCTCTAAAAAGTACACTGGAAGCTCTTAAGACACCCAGGGACCATGCTAACGCACAAGGGTCTGAAAAAGTGGCTGGAACCACAAAAGGCAAAATGGTTCCAAATGGAACAAAAGGACCAGGGGCTCAATAAGCCCATCGGGATCTTCGAAAACGCCATGACACGTAAAAATATTATCGGTGCATAAAAACAGCAAAACCCTAAAACGAGCATGAGTTTAGAAAATGCATCAAACCACCCAGCTTGAATTTAAAACATATTACCAATCACTTTGAAATGTAAAGTTTCCCAATTTCAGGCATCCCAGTACATATCACCTGGTCGCCACGACGCCAACGTCTGTGCACGTGCACACTGATTTTGCGCATTCGGTGCATTCGCAACACTTCGTACGATGCTGCGGTTTCTGGTAGGCCTTCTGCCTTTTGCTAATTACTGTCACATGATAAACTTGCGCCATATTTGACGTGCTGTAATGCTTAGTATGGGCGCTCGCTGCGAAAAGTCCAGTAATTAAATCCGATCATTAATTTCCTACCTCCTACATTTTCTGGTAGCTATGAAATGCAAATCCCGCTCAGCTTTGACGCACCTGATATCTTTGCTGCTATCCTCCGAGAATGGCTGTCGAACCGAGGCCCTTCCTCAGTGTTCTTTGTTGGACCCGCTGCGTCTTTCTGCGCAGCGGCCTAATGCATTTTCGAAACCCCTCCTCGTTTCAGTGTGTTGTTGCTTTTTTGGACACCGATTTTTTTTTTTAACGCGTCATGGCGTTTTCGAAGATCCCGATGTCTTCATGTAACGCCCGGTGCTTTTGTTCGTTTTGGAACCATGTTGCCATTTGCGGTCTCGGCCTCTTTTGCAGAACCTGGTGCGTCCTTATGACCTCTGTGTGCCATAAGAGCTTCTTGTGTACTTTTTTTTAGAGGTCCAGGTATGTTTATTTATGACTGCAATGCATTCATTAAGACCCTGTCGCTTTTTGGGAGACTATGTGCGTTTTGGAGGGCCAGTGGTATTGTCGGCCCCCGTCATGCTCTTAGGTTCCTGTTGTGTTTTTTTTGTGGCTTCTGACGCACATTTCTGGAGCTCCAGTACGATTTTGTGGCTTCGGTGCGGTGCTTCTTAGTCCCAGCGCGATTTATCGCGCCCAGGCGCGTCGTTCCGGGGACCCAACGCAATTTTTTTGGGCTCAATGAGATTTTTGTGGAATTTTTTGTTGTTGTAAATTCCGAATCCCGGCCTGATTTTACAAGTCCCTGGCGCCACGTTTTTGCATCTGCCCTCGATTTTTTAAAGATACGGTATGTTCTTCAATGTCATACGCAATTTGTAAAGGCATCTGGTTGCATGTTCGGCGCTCCAGAGCCATCTTCTTGAACGGGACATTCATTTTGTTAAATCCATTCTGATTTTGGAAGGCTCAAGCTTTTTTTAAATACCGATTTGGTTTTTGTGGTCACACTGTTCTTACGTGTGGGCCTAAACACCAATTTTGTGGAGCTTCGACGGGACCACCGATGGGAATCGTGGGTCCCGAGCGCGATATTTTTGGGGATAGATTTGAGTTTGTGGGAAGTGCTGTTGCTGTTCCTGTTGCTGTTGCTGTTGCCCCAACGCGATTTTGGCGGTTCTCATTGCAAGTTTTCGAGCCTCGGAACGAGTTTTCGGGGCCCGAAGTACTTATTTGGATACCCCTGCGCGAATTCTGGTGGACCGACGGGAATTTTTGTGACCCCAGCGCGAGTTTTGGAGCCCGGCACGATCCTTGACAGTTTATGCCTCAGGATAGAGGAGGAATTTTCCTCTTTGATATGCCACTGTGGCCACTGAAGGAGTATATTTTTGTCCCAGAGTGACATTCCGGTTAAGATTTTATTTTTGGAGCAGCTGAGACTTTTGGGACCCGGCGCGCCCTTCTGGGCCTCCAGGGTGATTTTCAAGGGCTGCGACGTGATTTTTTTATATAGTCCAATGTGATCCTTTGGGCCCCGACGTCATTTTCTTGGATCCCTAGTGCGAACTTTAACTGCCTCGACACTTTTTTTGGTTTAAAGCGTTTTATGGTTTTGGCATCATTGTTGGGCCCCAGAGTTGGAGTGTTTCTTGTTTTGTTTTTGTGTGTTTTTGTGCGTGTTTTTCAGAGTTGGACCCATGTCCGGAGTGTTTTTCGTTGCTCTGTGTTCATTTGTTTTGGTCCCATTGAGACTGTTGTGGAATGGTACGACCCGTCGTTCCACTATATTTATTTTCATGGTCCGGTCGTAAATGTTTGGTACACCCAGGCTCAGCGTGATTTTCAGGGTCCCCGGCCGGATTGTTTTGGTCCATGCCGTAAATGTGAAACACCCCGCACGACTTATACCATCTCTTAGGGTTTTTTTTTGGTGCAAATTATAGGCCTCATGTCGCGCCATAAGTATTTAGTCCCATTTCCTGAAGACTACCGGTTTTCAACGTCTGATGTCCCATCCTCCTCTATATTCATTGTCCTTCTCTCTCGTCTTGAAAGGCCTTCTCTTACATCCTTGGGCCCGTTACCATGTTATGGGGCTTCTTCTCATGTCCCAGGAGCATTATCTGCCAAATTAGGGGCCTCCTGCCACGCCTCGTGGGCATTCTCCTTAATCCTGGGAAAGCCTTACCAGTCTTGAGGGAATCTTCAATTTTGGAAACCTCACTTCACACCTGTTACCACTCCCATCTTAAGGGCCTCCTCTCATTTTCTTGGAAATTTTTCTGGTCTTCGGGGCCTCATTCAGTCCTGTAGACATACTCATTTTGGGGGGACTCCTCTCGAGTCCGGCAGGGCCCTCATTTCTCTTCTAGTCCTTTTTCAAATTAGTGGCCTCCTCTTACGTCTTGGGGACCTCTTGCTCTGCGGTTTGATTCGAACATCGCCCATCTTAAGGGTGGTATCTTATCTCCTGGTGGACTCCTCTTCTCTCCCAGGCTCCTCCTCTTCCAAATTATACACAACATTTCTTATCTCAGTGGTCTTGTTATTTCCCGGCGACCTTGGCCATCTGCCAAGCTTCTTTTCCGCCTGAGAGCTACCTCTCTTATCCAATGGCCTTTCTCTCCAATTTTAGGCCCTCCTCGTTCATCATGGGGTCTTATTTCCAACCTTGTGTCGTACTCTTCCGCATTAGGTGCCTCCTGCCATGTTTCTGGATCATCCTTTTCTATTCTGGTGGAGCCTTACTCGTTTTGGTGCCTGTTTTTGCGTCTCCGAAACCTCATATCATATCCACTGGCTTTCTTTTCCGTCATAGGGCCTCCTTTCACTTTCTGGGGCCTCCCTTCCCTTATTGGGGCCTCCTTTGCAATTCTGGGGGCCTCCGTGCCAATGTTTGGCCCTCTGTTGATTTCTGGGGCCTCCTACCCTCTCCTAGGTGACTCCTTTGTAAAATTATGGGACTCCTTTCACGTTTTGGAGTCATCCTCATCTGTGTTTGGAGCCTCATTATTCCCTTAGCATGTTGCTTTTGCGTCCTTGTCTTAAATTTTCCCTTCTAGGGTACTCCTATTTCCTGGGGGCCTCGTTATCATTCTTGGATCCACCTCGACAGCATCATCTTCTGTCCCGTCGGGCTCCTTGCTCACCCTTTTGTATTATGCATTCCGCATAGTGAACTCCTCAACTTACAGAGGGCGCACCTCTCCAAGTCTTAAGGCCAGGGGTGGGGACGATTGCCCCCGCTGCCCCAACCCCGGTAGCGACGTCCCTGCTCCGAAACCTCATCTCATATCCACTGGCTTTCTTTTCCGGCTTAGGGCCTCCTCTCATTTTATTAGGCCTCCCTTCCCGTATTGAGACTGCTTTGCAATGTTGGGAGCCTCCGTGCCAATTTTTGACACTCTTGATTTCTGGGGCCTCCTACCCTCCTCTAGGTGACTTCTTTTTCGAATTATGGGCTTCCTCCTGGAGGCCCGTGATTTATAGAATCTCTTTTTCGTCTTGGGGGCCTCCTTTTCGTCCTGGGGCCTTCTTTTCGTCCCGGGGGCCTCCTTTTCGTCTTGCGGTCCTCCTTTTCGTCCTGGAGGGCCTCATTTTCGTCCTGGAGGGACTCCTTTTCGTCTTGGAGGGCCTCCCTTTTGTCCTGGAGGGCTTCCTTTTCGTCCTGGAGGGCCTCCTTTTCATTATTGGCCTCCTTTTAGTTCTGGTGGCCTCCTTTTCGTCCTGGGGCCTCTTTTTCGTCCTGGGGTCCTCCTGTTCGTCCTGGCGGCATCCTTTTCGTCCTGGAGGGCCTCCTTTTCGTACTGGAGGGCCTCCCTTTCGTCCTGGAGGGTCTCCTTTTCGTCCTGAAGGGCCTCTTTCATTATGGGGGCCTCCTTTTCGTCCTGGGGGTCTCCTTTTCATCATGGGACCTCCTTTTCGTCCTGGGGGCTCCGTGTCAAAATTTGGCACTCTCTTGATTTCTGGGACCTCCTACACTCTTCTAGGTGACTTCTTTTTCAAATTATAGGCCTCCTCCCGGAGGCCCCTAATTTGTAGAATTACTTTTTCGTCTTGGGGCCTCCTTTCGTCCTGGGGCCTTCATCTCGTCCTGGGGGTTTCTTTGTCATCCTGGGGGCCCCCTGTTCGTCCTGGGGTATACTTTTCGTCCTGGGGGCCTCCTCAAATTTCAGGGGGGAGGGCAGTCTCACGACAGGGGGGCAATTGCCCCCCCGGTGGCGACGCCTCTGGAATTGGCTGCGTAGGTAGGTAGGTAGGTAGGTAGGTATGCGCTCTGAGGCAGGGTGGTTGGTTGGTTGGTTATTTGGGTTTAGGGGCGCATCGACTACGGCGGTCATGTAGCGCCCAAAGCCAGAGTGGGAATTAAGGCACTTATAAGAGATTTCATCTCCTAATACGTTTTTACACTCAGGATTCATACTAGATAGAATGGGCTCCACATGTACTCCGACACAAACATACAGAAGGAACAAACATACCACGAAAAAACTAATACAAGATTGAATAAAACATCCACCAAACATGTTATTCTACTTACGATTAACAAATAAACTAGCCACTTTTCGTACTATCAAGCACACATACAACACCCGAAAACATACCACACCACACCACAACCAGCAGAAATGCCGACCACAACGCACCAAACCTCGCGCCTGCGCACTGAATAGTGGCCTCCGGTCGCTACGAATTCGGCCGATGCGTCTCCAGAAACCTGCTTTCGAGCCACCCTATAGTGGGAAAAGCTGACCGTTTCAAGAGACGACTTCCGGAGTCCCGGAGGCCGCTGATCGAAATTTGTTTCGTTAGCATTTTCTGTGCTGAAAACTGTTTCAACCAATCAATGGAATGTATTTTTTAAATGACGTCATAACCATTAGCAACTTGGAACACATGTTTAACAGTGCGATACTACAAACACAATAACTTGTTTGCGCACGGCCATCGCCTCCAACTGTCGCATGTGAGGTAGTGGTGTCGGGTTCGCGAAGGGGGTTGGCTGTGTATGTAGGTAGGTGTGTGTTATTAGCTGAGGGTGAAGCGTGAATTATTTGTGTTTGTTTTTCATTTGGCCAGCCTTGTACTGAACCCAACAGTGAAAGGAAAGCGCAACACTGTGACTCCAGACCCGGAGAGTAAGTTTCCCACCCTGCTGAGCTTAGAATGAAGTGCGAATTATTTGTGTTTGCTTTTCATTTAGTTTGCCTTGTACTGAAACCAACACTGAAAGGAAATAATTGCATTGCCCCTGTGAGTTATGAGAGGCCAAGCTGAGCTGATCATCACAACTCTCTGCTTTGCGGTGCCATCCATTGTTCACTTCTTTGTTCTTGTGCTTTGATGTGACAAAAAATGACAATATGTATCACTTATGCATATTATGTAGGTACTGACTAGGCACATGATTTTCCCATTGGTTACCAACAAATAGATTATATGCTTAAAAATAATATGTCCATAAAAATGTACTCCAGAAGTTTGCTTGCACTCCGACTCCAAACCTGGAAACCAGGAAAGTTTCCAACTCTGTTCACCCATTAGTTCCACCCCTGTGGTCCATGCCCTTGGATTCACCCTTTGATCTACCAACTTGAATAAAGACTTAAAGACACAGTTGATGTGCCCATAAGCCTGAATAACCAACCAAAGACATGAAGGCACAAAAAGATCAGTGCAACTATGAGCCACAAAGGCCCTTCTCGGTTGCACTCTGGACACTGAACCAGCTGCCTGCCAAATCCATTGATTAGCCCTGATTGGAATACTGAAAAGCAAGCCCGCTATTCTTATAATGATTGTCTGTGCTATTTTTAAAGGTGTTCAGTGTTCTGCGACTAATGGTTTCTGGCAGCTGGTTCCAGTATTCTACTACCACGTTTGTGAAGAAAGACTGTCTTAACCTTGTCCTGCTGTGATTAACTTTAATTTTGAATTCATGAACAAACCATGAACAAATGTAAAATTGTCAATAAGATCTCTCAGCCTTCTATATCTAAGTAAAAACATGTTCAATTTCTTCAATCTTTCCTCACATGCCAGATTCCTTATGCCATTGGCCATTTTGTAGGCCTCTTTTGTCCTCTCTCTAAAAGCTAACAATCTTCTTCATAACTAAGGGATCAAGCTTTGACACAGTATTCCAGATGTGGCCTGACATGCACAGTAAAGCTTCCTAGTGACTTCCTCACTTCCATATGATACATTCCTATTTATTGTCACAAGCATTCTAAGTGCCTACTTCCTGGTTTCTTTGGTCTTTTCTGATGTCTCCAATTTTGTGTTCAGAATAATGCCTATGATTTTGGACTTGTCAAACATAAATTTGATTTGCCATTTTTTGGACCACTTCACAAGTTTGTATGTCTTTCTGCAGCAATATATGCTCATTGTGTCCTGTTATTTCCCTAAATACCTTCAAATCATTCACAAGTTTCAGAACCTTACTGCTTAGGCCACTTCCAATGTTATTTACAAATATCATGAATAATAGTGACCCCAGTACAGACCCCTGGGGACTTCAATAAGAACATTTTGCCATGATGACTTTGTACCATTTAGCATCACTCTGCTGTCTATCTGAAAGCCACAGTTGTATCTATTTACAGAGACCATCTGCAATACCATGGACTTGAAGCTGTATTATTAACCATATATGGGGTACCTTGTCAAAGGCCTTACTAAAGTCAAGATATGGTACATCAACTTGATTTCCCTGATCAAATTGTTCTGTGGCGAAGTTAAAAAAGTCCAAGAGGTTTGTGAGACATGATCATCCTTTTCTAAACCCATATTGAGTATCTTGAATCAATATGTTACCTTCCAGATAACCAGTTATTCTATCCTTGATAATTGATTCGAGCACCTTGCAGACTAGGGATGTGAGACTTACTGGCCTATAGTTTTCAACTCTCCCTCTTTCTCCTTTCTTGAAAATAAGAACTACATTTGCCCTTTTCCAATCAGTTGGTATTTCATTTTGTGGAACTGATCTACAAAATATTATACTAAGTGGAATTGCCACTTCCTTTTCAGCTTCCCACAATACCATAGCATAAATTTCATCAGGTCCTGCTGCCTTCTTTGGCTTTATTTTCCTGATATGATTAAAAATTAACATCACTATAAATTAAATCAGCATTGCTATCAATGAAATCAACATAGTTTATCTTACCGCATGCCACTGAAGTGTGGTGTATGGTTAGCAATATTAATCATGTCTTCCAATGTGAACACTAGTGTAAACTTCTTGTTCAGCTCCCTCAACCATCTTACCCTCCTCACTCAATATAGTCCCATTTACTTCCAGTGGACCAATTGTGCTAGAAACTTTACTAAGCTTGTAAAAACTAATAGACTTCTTACTTTCCCCATTTCAGTTCATATTGCTGGATTTTGAATATACTTGAATTATTTTGACATTTGTTTCTTTGTGTTTTTGCAAGTAGTAGGCTCTATCAAAAGACAAATTTTGGTGCCAATACAGCTTTGCTATTTTTTCGCAATAATATTCTCTGTTTGCAGATTATGGCTCAGCCTCAAAGTGTGCCAGATCGTCAGTACCTGATACGTGTCTTCCAAAGGTAGGACACATTTTATCCTGAACCCATTTAGGGGTATATTTGATGTGACTTCCTGATGGCTGCTCCATAGAAAGTGAACATTAGCTGGTAGCTATTGTTTATTGTGACCTTCCTGTTCTGGCAACACATGGCTCAAGTCCGTGCACATGCTCACACATTGCTCCCTGCTAGTAGAGTCAGTTGATAAGTTCAGTGAGTTTCAATGAGTTACTTCATATAGACAAGTTAAGTGCTGGTGGCAACATGGTCTCAGGAGATATATGCACTTAGGCACTCAATGAATTACACTGAGAGGCTATACCATGCATCCTCTTTCCTTGAGCACACTGAACAGTGCCAATTTTAGTCTGGAATCAACTGAAGTCTTAGCCAATCATGTAAGGAGATGTGATTCGTCTGTATTTTGCTTGCTCTGATGCACTCTGTCTCCCTTCGTTGTAAATATGTCTCCCTTCATTGTACATGTTTGTTTTGCTATTCTCTCCGATTTCTCTCCTTTTGCTACATGGACCTGACCATGACAAGATAAGGTTACCAAAAAGTATACATCCAGTCAAATATGTAACTGGCCGCCTTTTTGTGTCACATGTGGTTATCTGTGCCTGGACAGATTGTGCTCCAGTATATGTGTATTCGTGTTTTTCCATTTCATGTTTGCTTCCAGCGTTGATAAGGACAGAAGTGGCCAGATATCAGCAGATGAATTGGCGTCTGCCCTATCTAATGGAACATGGAAGCCATTCAACCCGGAAACTATCCGCCTGATGATAGGTATGCTATCCGCCCGATGAGGTTTGCTAGAGCCAACACATTATACCTCGTCCCCTTCGGGCTGAACAGCTACCGGGCACCCGTCATCGTACCGTCCCTAACTGCATGTTCTGTGTGACCTTGCTGCTGCCATCCAGCACAGACATCCTGTGACCTCGACCCTGACCGCGTCGACTGACCGCCACCGGATCGGTTACAGCGTGGACACTGACCGCAGCGGCACCATATCAGCCGACGAGCTGCAGCGCGCTCTGTCCAATGGCACGTGGAGCCCCTTCAATCCGGAAACGGTCCGCATCATGATCGGTAAACGCCGTCTTAGCAATACGAACTCGGGTCCGCACCTCTTTCCCGTTTTGCTTCCTGTCGCTGGGTCTTGCCGCCGTTGCGTGCTGTCCAGAAACTCCTCGTCACTCCATCTCCCCAGCGACTCAGCAATTCGGCCTGACGAGTAAATCCATACCGTCTAACCTGGTCAGACTCCCTACCGTCTGACCTGGCCACCGATTCCACGCCGTCTGGTCCGGTCACCGACTTCCTACCGTCTGGTCTGGCCACCGACTCCCTACCGTCGGAACTGGCCACCGACTCCACACCGTCTGGTCTGGCCGCCGACTTCCTACCGTCGGACCTGGCCACCGACTCCCCACCGTCTGGTCTGGCCGCCGACTCCACACCGTCTGGTCTGGCCGCCGACTTCCTACCGTCGGACCTGGCCACCGACTCCCCACCGTCTGGTCTGGCCACCGACTTCCTACCGTCGGAACTGGCCACCGACTCCACACCGTCTGGTCTGGCCGCAGACTTCCTACCGTCGGACCTGGCCACCGACTCCACACCGTCTGGTCTGGCCGCAGACTTCCTACCGTCGGACCTGGCCACCGACTCCACACTGTCTGGTCTAGCCACCGACTCCACACTGTCTGGTCTGGCCACCGACTTCCTACCGTCGGACCTAGGCACCGACTCCACACCGTCTGGTCTGGCCGCCAGCTCCCTGCCGTCAGACCTGGCCGCCGGACCTGGCCACCGACTACCATTCATCCACCGGTTGCTGCTGGAGATGTTCTAAGAATTTCTGTGATGGAGTATTTCTGGTGTAGGTGATAAAAGCCATTACTGACACTTCCATGCAATGCATCTCTTCGCTCTCAAGAAGCCAGGTAATGAAACAAATGGCGTGGCAAAACCTTTAGCATACATAGCCTTAATGCATGAATATATCATTTGAGTTTGCATCATGGTTGTTCGGAGATCCCATGACGTGGGATGATTGTACTGATGCACGTTCCGCTATGTTGCCTTGTAGTGATCATAGTTAGCAAATCCATCGTCACAGAACTAACCCGTACTCTGGTGATACATCAGAATGTGTCCTGCTCTGGACCAATGTCCTCTCCACCTCAGATTAACTAAACAAACAAAAAACCTGCGCGTTAAATGACCTCGTAGTCGGCGCGCCCTAAAGCCCAAATAAAACTATTGCGGACAAGAAGCAACATTTATACGATCTGAAAAAGCGTAAAAAACATAGTTTGTTTTTATATCCATATCCTAGATCCAGGTATTGGGGTCTGGACGACGAGCACAAGGTTGGCTTTACGATGCCGTATATAAGTGATACTAAGTCTGAAAACTATAGCTGTCGTGAAGAACGGGTGCATCTTTTGAGGTACAAAATAAAGGAAATCGATGTTGTATTTTCTAAGGTTATGCTCACGAAAAAAAAAGAATTTTAATGTTTGAAGAGAAATGATAATGGACAGAAGACACCCAGAAGTAGAAATTAAAGCCAACTTTGACGTTAAAGAATTACACAGGTTCGCCATAATTTGATGTTGGTATTTTCAAACTAAATCCCAACAGGCAGTTTCGGGGCGGGGATGGGCGAGTGGTTAAGGTGTCGGGCTATGGGTACCAAAGGTCCCGGGTTCGACTCTAGCGCCACTCAGGACATTTCCCAATCCCGCGGCCCACCGGAGAAAGTGTGGGCGGCGCCATTAGCCGTGACTGTGCATAAAGTGTGTCGTGAACCAACCAATAAACAAACAACAGGCAGTTTCAAAATATAACAGTCATCAAAATGAGAATGAAGTATCTGAGAGGGCAATTTTGTTGTATCTATTGACATGAGGAAGCACTGAAAATGTCGTTTTCATAACTATTTAGAAATCACGGCGGCCTGTTAAGGTTGGGAGTCAAGTAGGTGGAGAACTCACTTGGCTTGATCGAGGTGGGTAGACTTTGAGGACTTACACCAAAATTCTGGGACGCGCACAATTGATATTCGAACCGGTACTCGTTCTGGTGCGTTAGGTCTGAGCCCTCGTTTATGTACGGAGGGTGGAGTGGGAGAAACTCATACCCCTGTATATTGGAATAATCCACTCTTACCCGACAGTGCGCGGGCTAAGCGACCGAGCCTCTCCCCATGCAGACTGTCAGTGTTGGCCATTGGCACATCCGTGATGGTGCTGGTACACGATCGGTATTCGCACTGGCTGTGTGGTGTCCGGCCGCGCTACTATTGCGTGTCAGAACGCGTGGAGGTCCGGCAGGCATGTTCGACCGCAACGGCAGCGGCCAGATCGACTTCGACGAGTTCGCTTCGCTGTGGAAGTACGTGACCGACTGGCAGGGCTGTTTCCGCGGCTTCGACCGCGATAACTCGGGCAACATCGACCGGCTCGAACTGCGCAACGCGCTCACCACTTTCGGCTACCGCTTGTCGGAGCCGTTCATCGGCGTGCTTGTAAAGCGCTTCGACCGCAACGGCAAGCAGGTCATCCTGTTCGACGACTTCATCCAGTGCTGCGTCGTCCTGCACGTGAGTTGCTCTGGGGCTCCCACGCCAAGGATGCGCCGGACGGAATGTTGGAGAGGTCTAGCCGTCCGTTGTAGCCTCTCCAGAACCGAGAGATCCCAACGATCCTGGCCGCCTCCCCCGCCATTGCCTGGGATGTGGGCCATGTGTTCCAGTGCGTACAAGTGGGCCTACGCCATGAGCCTACACCGAGGTAAGTGAGGTTATATCGGCCGACGTGACGGCTTGGTCCAAGGGTGCACCAATTATTTTCCAAGGGGACATAGCTGATGTTTTCCGGATATCACCTGTGTGGCGAAAATGCACGCAAATATCCCACGAGGTGATTCACATTTGTTCCCCTTGGTAAAGGTGGTGGAGAAGAACTAAGCTTTGGAGCACCTCAAGGGGAGTGATGAGCTTGCTGAGGACCCTGTTGGTTGGCTTCACCGGCGGACTCGGCAGGCTGATCGACGTCGCCGGCACTGGAGCATGCCATGGGCAGGTGACATTCCGTCATGTTTCAAGGCGGTGGATTTTCTGGGACAATTGGTAAACGCTTGCAGATATCGCGAAACAGAAACATTTTGTAGTGAATGTACTGTTTTAGACCGCCCTACCTACCCCGCGTATCAAACAATGATGCAAATCCATAGATATCTGAGTCCGTCGATTGTTGTGGTTTTGTAAACCCAATGAACCCAAGCGGGTTTCTGGGTGTGCCTGTGATCGTTGGCATCAGTTTAGTAGGCTATGCGACGGACCGACGTCACTTTCCCAGACGGTGTGGCTCTGACGTCACCCATCTGACATACCATCCGGCCGAGCTCTGGTGCGCTCCCGTAAGCTCCACGGCGGACCGACGTGACGCGTCAGTCGAGACTGACGTCACTTGTTCCGACTGACTGGTTCTTACGTCACCCATACCCTCCGGCAGACCCTGACGTCAGCGTTTCGTCAGCACGACACGGACATGGACGGCGTCATCACCATCGGCTACGAGCAGTTCCTCACCATGGTGCTCAGCCTGAAGTTGTAGCTGCCGCTGCTGCGCTGGTGGCCTACGCGCCGCGGTTCTGGACGATACATCAACTCCTAACCCGGACTTGGGGCTCCCGCCCGCACGGATGGAGATTCCAGAGTGTTGCGAGGGCGGGGCGCGATTCCGTACCCTCGCGTTGGGATGACAAAGAATATTGTATTATGTATACTCGATGCTATGACAACATCCCCTGAATTCAGAAGTTTCCAGTGGACGTTCACGTCGTGCCATTCCGTGGTTCGAGTGCTCTAATGTATGGCTGATTGCGGTGCATTTTCATAACTACCGACAAATACTGCATGGTTTCCAATCGCCAGGTGCAGGCTATGTGATAACTCTGACTGTTGCTGATATTTCTTGTACTGTCGATTTGCGTAATGTACTTTTGCCGTGGTCGTCGCCACGGCGGCTGACTGGGAACACCGCCCAAACTTCTGGAGATTCTACATCATTGCATGGAGACATGTCCTCAAAGCCCTGCCATCCCAAAGCTGTTCCATAATGCTAATGTTTGGCTAAGTCCATGCGATCTATTTGCGCGAAACGAACGTGCACTTGGCAGGGAACCTTAGAGCGTGCGCGTGTACATGCTGAAATACATGTAGTTGTGACGTGTTATACACCTAACATTAATCACCTGCTGTCATCTACCTCTCTGTCCAAGATCCGTGACGACGCCAACAACTTGTGTGGCATTTGTTCCTCCAGGTTGGTATCTGCGGTGTCGCCGACACAGTATGATGAGGATCCCAAGGCATGAGGTTTTAATGAAACATTACCAGAACTTTCGCATATTGCCAACGCTTGCAACATAATAGATTGCTTTGGTGACATATTTCCTGACCTTACATGGTACCGGGATATAGGTCTTAACATGTCTACCGTTTTATATAAACCGCTTTTTTCACGAACCCTACAATTGGCGCCTAGCGTGGTGTTTGATTGTAAGCTAGATTGTTCCAATCGAGCTTCCTCAGTTCGTTTCGGATGTTTTCCTGTCCACACACTGGATGACTGAAATCGATACAAATTCAAAGACACTAGTGTAGAATACGCCCATCTTAGCAGCTATGTACATTCGTGCCAAGTTGTACTTGTATGCGAGCTGTTTCGTTACTTTACTGTTTGGTTAAATCCACGTTATCCATTTGTGCGGAAACGAACGTGCTCTTGGCAGAGTACATCAGAGCGTGTGCATGCACATACGCGTTTGTTTACGAAATACGACATATGACTGTGGCGTCTGTTTTGCACCCAGCACGAATTACCTGCTGTCATCGGCCTGTGACGCAGGTCACCTCGTTGGAATGCATAATTTCCCAGAATCAAACGTGCACGGGTGTTGGCAGCTGCAGCCATTGCATGGCGGCTTTCATGTGCTCATTTTTCAGGCTATGGAAGGTGCGGAATGAATGTAATCTTGACAAGAGGCTCACTAAAAAATCAACTCGTTTTGCCCCCACAGACATGTATGTTTAATCACAGCATGTGCTGAGGAACAGACATGCTTTTTCGATGTATTCGCGTCATGCAAATATTAAAATAAGATGGAGATAAATGAAGCACCGTTTAATGAAACCGCTTCGGAAGCGATAAAGAAAATTCGCTGTATTTTAACTGGAAACCATGGCGGAAGCGTTCACCTGCCGCGAAATTTGGTGGCCGTACCACGTACCAATGAAACTCCTGCGACGTTCCCGCGACGGACGACATCGTGCACCCTACAGTCCTGAAACCAAAACATATTTGCAACATAGATCCGTGACACGTGCCGATCATGATTCCGGTACATGTTCGGGACACGCGCCAATTATGATTGGGGTGCCTCCACTAAATGCCGTGAAGGTATCGCAAGCTATTCGTCGTGCCGGATCACCGACTTCGTTTGTACTTGTTGAAATACAACTACTTCCACCAAAATTGAAGAGGTGCAGAAATTTGCATGTGGGAAGTGGACCAAAATGGCGCGTGGTCTGAGTCATAGAAGCCGGTGCACTCGGCATGACGAGTGGCCTGGCACCTGCGCTGAAGGGAGCCGCTGTCTGGATGTATCTCGCGACTGCCAGTGAACCCCGAGTGCGACTGGCAATGTCTGGCCAGGCATTCGCAGTCTCTTTCATTACTAAAACACTTCACTGTGCAACAGTTTCATTTTCCTCATGTCCGATGATGCCATGGCCGACGGACACGTGGCGATGGTGTAGACACAACGTCGCAGAGCGGCCCGCGCCCGTCGGCCGACACGTTCCCACGTGTCGGAACACAATGTGGGAGTGTCTGCCGGTCATACACCCTCCCTGTGACGTCACCCGGCCGTGACGCCAGGGCCGACCGCCGCTGACGTCAGAGCACGGCCGGAGTCTGACGTCATGTGTCGCCGTGCGGCGCGCGTCGCTGCACCTTCTCGAGGAGGCGCTCCCGCACCACGGCGTACACCTGCTTGCACGCCTCTATGAGCGAGTGGACGGCTGTGTTCAGTGCGCCCGTGGACATGAGGCCTTCGGAGTACAGGCAGGTCACCTGTCGACGCAGGCGTCATGTCAGGTCTCCTGTCATTACGTGGCAGTGTAAAATAATTGACCATGTAGCCTGGAAATTCACAGTTAATGGAATTGTGTATTTCATCCTTGTCTTAGGTTTTTACCATTTTGCTACATGTGTGGGCAGTCATTATACACACAATTGCTAAAAAATGTAAAATGCATGTGACTGAAGTGCAAGGCATTCTGCTTTTTTAATCCTTCAGTGGCAATTCTTTATTTTCTTCCAATCTTTCACTATTCCCAAGCAACTTCTTTCTTCATCCACACAGTTAATGGTGAAGTAATTTTAGGACACTGTTACGTGGCGTCAGGTCAGACCTACCACAATAGGCCATGCCACCTACCATCACAGGGGGTTAGGCAGTCACTCGTCACAATAGTGGGTCCTGTCAGGTCGTCTGCCATAACAGTGTGTACGATTACATCATCGGCCACCATGCCATATCAGGTCACCTTCCACCGCATGAAATTGCATCACAGCGCATTCACATGTATTAGCCCTGGTTAATGACATCTGCCCCGGACTACTCAACACCCAAATTCCTCTGTGTACTCGAGAGAAATACAGCGGAATACAATGTTACCCATAGCTGCAACAGGGTGCTGCGATTACATAAGGCCCAGCAGCACGCACAGTCGTTACTTGGCTTATAAATGATGCACATCACAGCAACCGCCGTAGTGCCGTTTAACGCCAGGGCGAAAACCATACAGGGTGATGATGCGGTCCGACTGTACTCGTTGCTGCTGCAGCCTAACAGTGCGTTTGACGGTAGTGTTCGGGACCAGGTTTTGGCGACCAGCAGTGACGACCCAGGCAGCCGGATGGATGTGGAGGGTGAGAAACACAGCGCGGGGGCAGCCAAATACTTACCTCCAGAGCAAGGAAATTATTTATTGATAAACATCAAATGACACGATCGAGTTTGTCTTACACTTTCACCCGACCTCATAAATCCATCTACGTTCCCGCAAAGAACCGCGCGTCTATCAAGCCTCTCTCTCCCTCCCCGGTCGAGTTCATCGACCAACGCGGATGCAGCAGCCTGGTTCTGAGAGCACACGCAATCACAGACTGACACAAGCGTCACCACCCGACGTCTGTATTGGTGCAGCGGCTAACCTGCTGCAGCTGTATGTAAGTCATGAAAAGTGGAAATCCATCCCCCTGGTGACGTCACTTTTGGGGGAAAATTGTTTTGGAGGGTGGAACCGGACCCTACTCGCCGAGCGCTTTCCGATGACACCGCTTTCGTTTTCGTGCGATGCTTGGTTTGGATTTTAGAGGGGGGGTCTTCAGCCGCCCCCTCCCCCCGAGACGGCGTGGGAGGATTTGACGGGAAAGACGGCGCGGGTTAAACTCCAATAACAACCATATGGGCCAATGTGGGTTCCCCGACGAGGCACCACCTTTTCGTGGTGGTGGGGACAGAGTGCCCCAAAGACCCGGCGACCATCATATCGGAGAGGGGTGAGACCAAGAGTGTCTCACTCGTCCTCATATGTTCCCGTTCCAATCCCAATATCATCCCAACATCCATGTCCTTCATCTGGCCCCGCAACACCAACTATCCATACTATGAGCAGGCAGGGCAGCACCCCCGGTCCTGCCCACCAGCTCAATTTTATCGGAGTAGTCGCGCCCCCTCGCCCCGTCCCCCGGGGTTGACGTGAGTCCAGGCGGCTGAGGTCCCCCGTCGCACGGTGCTAGTTGTGACGGGGGACCAACACGCCTCTTTGGTCCTGATATCCCGGAAGGGCGGGCGGGCCTGTGGGGCCTCACACGGGTCAAGTGACTGGTCGCCTCGGTCTGGGAGCCTGGGTCTCGGCCTAGTGCCCGCCGGACCGGCCGGCTGAGGTCAAGGGGTGGGCGGCGCTGGATCCCGGTCGGGGTGGTGAGTCTCTCTCTCCCGGCCGGGTGATGGCGTCGCCTGCCCCGTATAGCTCCGCGAACGTTTTGCGTCCTCCCGCCTTCGGGACACAGGCGTCCTCCCAGTTGGGCCCCAGTGTGGTGGAACGTCCGCAGGGCAGAAACTAAGCATACTTCATAGATTCTTCTAACACCCAATCTCCCCCCGGGTCCTTGATCAGGAACCTAAGCCCTGGCTACCCTAGAGGTAGTCGGGACACCGACCCGACGCCCGAGGCGTACCATCTTGAGCCTGCCACATCCTGTACATCAACAACGCGTGGTAGGAACCCCCAGAACCAGCCGAATATACGGCTTAATACCGCGGTATCGAGGCCACGATCTCCTCGAGTTCTGGTTCTCACCTCGAAGGAACCTGGGAAGACGCTCTCCTCACTGTCATCTTTTCAACGCAAACGCGGCTGTGACCTCCTTGGAGATATCGTACGCTGCGAACCTTTGCGTAATGGAGGATTGGAAGTTGAGTTCCGGAACGTGAGGAGCCCAGGAATATTCTAGGGATTACCGAGTTTACGTATGCAATAAGAGACCAGAGTGGACAACACGAAATTACTATTCCGATCACGGTGCAACCACACAGGACCAAAAACCCAATAAGGGTGTGATCAACTGTTATGACCTGAGGGGTGTCTCCGAAGAGGAAATAGTGGATGGTCTGTCTAGAGTTCATGACAATCGCATGACAGTCATTTGCATTTATGACACATTCCAGTTTACCAAGTTTCGTTCCATTAGCCTATCATGAACTTGACCTGACTTGACCTCGGCGACCTAGCATGACTTTGAAATTATATAGCATAACAATATGCATCAAACAAGTCGCTGTTGTGTTAACCTGTTATGAACTTGACCTGACTTGACCTCGGTGACTTAACATGACTCTGGAACAATGTAGCATGACAATGTACATCAAACAAGTCGCTAGTTTTTCCAAGAACACTTCCATTTTGCTAATATACGGGAACCGCATCAGCGCCGATATTTGTGATCTGGCGCTGATAAATTTTTCGACTTTAGCGACCCCTAACTTGAAAAATTTTCGGTTGATTTTCATTTTTCTTACTTCAAAGAACGCGCCGGTCATTCATTTGCAGGTACACAAACAATGGCGTATATCGGCCGGTAAAAGCTGGAGTTATCTACGAAAAACCGGAGGGGTGGGCGGATTTCGCCCCCCCCCCCTCCAGTGCGCGTGTTAAGCAACTACCGGGTATTTCCCAAGGACGGCAGCAGTGGTACTGTTGCACATGGAGGCGTTATGTTGGCGGTTCACAACAGTGCTCCCGCCCAACCTCCCGCTCTAAGTACGCCTCTCCAGGCGGTAACCGCAAGTCATTTTCGGTCATATCTCGGTCTGATATGACCGATCTCGATGCCCCATATATTTCCCTCCGGGATCCGCACCGCCCTCTGCAGCACTCCGACGACTGCGAGCCGAGCTCCCTCCACTAATTTTGCTTCTGGATGATTTTAACGCCCACCACACGTTGTGGGGATGTGCAGATACCAATGTACGTGGACGAAGCCTGGAAACTTTCATGTTGGAGGAGTCCCTATGCATCTTGAACACTGGCGCACAAACCCACTTATCACTACCGTCTGGAAATACTTCTGCGATGGACCTTAGCACTCGCACGTCCGGCGGTCCGCGCCAACTTTGCATGTTCGGGGGGGGGGAGGCAGATGTCTGTCCCCTAAGATCTCTGGAACTATGCTAGCTAGCGACAAACGGAAAACGGCGTTGGATAGCTGGTGACGGGCTCTATCGAAAGTGTTTCGGTCATTTTTTCGCTCAGGTCAACATTCAGGTCACTGGGCCATCATAGGTCAAATTCGACCAGATCAGGTTAGTTAGTTATTAGGGCTTAAGGGCGCATCGACTACATTGGTGACCAGATCAGGTGAGACTAAGATATTGACACATATCTCAGGACCTGTAAGAGATAGAAACAAATGGCGAATGCTATTGGACAGTCCTTGGAATGCGCTACCGACAACAGGCGGTGTAATTTAAGGTAAGGTCAACCGAAACTCAGGTCAAGGTCATGAATTCATGACCTCAGGTCAAGGCCTAGGGAGGTCATGTAAGGTATCAATCGACACATCTTGACGATACAAGCACAATGACGGTAATTTCAGCCTCCTAGCTCAATGCAGTGCGATGCAATGCGCATAAATGTGTAGTGATCTCAGATGACATCAGAGACCTTGGTGAGGTTACTGAGCAAAAATGTCAGCGGTAACATTGAGCATAGCTTCCATCTACATGCCACAACCGTTGTGAGATCATTCCGAGCGAAAATATGTAACTAGGAAACATTTGTATATTTTAACATAGCCATATAATGGGAAAGCCATGGCAGCGACCTGACCTAAGGTCAGTGCTACGAAAAAAAAACGATATACATATTATGGTACCTGATGGGGTCATGACATGCTATAAGTTATAAATCAATCGGCAAATTATTGTGGAAGTTATGCCACCTAGAACTCCGAGTGTAGTTGGGTCACTTCGCGTGACCTGAGATGACCCAGGATTAAAAATGTGTGAGGATATGCGGAAAAGACCGATGAACAGCTATGCGAGTTTTCGCCTTGCTTACCCTATTAGTTTGGCGGCAAATGAGGAAAGACTGGAGGGGGAAGACATCTGCCCCCCCCCCGGACGTGCGCGGGTTAGTATCGTTAGCCCGCAGATAGCGAAATACTTCGACTGGTTCGCTGGCCAAGCTCTCAGCGGTAGCGACCACTTCCCCGTTTGGCTAGAATTCCTAGAAGGAGCAGTTAGAGCAGCAGAGGTCCAGGCCACAGCGGTGGAATTCTCGTAAAATCGAGTGGTCGGTTTTTACAGATCGCCTGCAAGCATGCTTTAGCGAATGCGACACTCACTGTGCAATGTCTGTGCAAACTTTTACCTCCATACTTTTTAGTGAGCTTTCGAGTGCATACCTCGCACTACTGGCTCTTCTCGACGTGCACCCGTCCCGTGGTGGGCTGAGGAGTGCAGAGCAGCGATTAGGAAGCGGCGCCGAGCCCTGAAACAATTTAGCCAAAATAGCACCAATGAAAACCTCTTAGCTTTTCGGAAAGCGAGGGCGGCTGCACGTCGCACGATCCGGGAGTCAAAAGAGGCGTCATGGAAAGGGTACGTCAGCAATCTGAATCGCTCTGTGCCATCGTCACAAGTGTGGTCGCAAATAAAGCGTATCTCGGGGAAATTTCGGTCGCCTCCACTGCCAACTCTACACATTCATGGCCGCGTCATTATTGAACCCTTCCATGTCGCAAATGCAATCGCTGGCGCCCTTGCAGAACGCAGCATGAATCGCAACAGTAGCTCCAGTTTTAGGCGGCATCAAGCCTACCGCGAAGTTACACCTGCTGATTTTGGAACCCTGGACCAGCACTCGTATAATGTACCCTTTACAATGACTGAGTTTATTTCAGCAGCTGATTCCTTACACTGTGTGTCTGAAGGACCAGATAATGTTCAAAATGAGATGCTTCGTAACCTATCCCCAAACGCGCTTGAAATGCTCCTCAGGACTTTCATGCTATTTGGAATGGAGGCGAGTTTCCTTCCGCTTGGAGAGAAGCTACCGTAGTCCCATTGCTGAAACCGGGGAAAAGCGGTTTCGAACCATTACATTATCGACCGATTTCGCTTACCTCATGCTTATGTAAATTGATGGAGAGGCTTGTGAAGCTGCGTCTTACATGGCTCTTGGAGGATCGAAACTTTTTTACGAATGTACAGTGTGGCTTTAGAAAATACCGTTCCACAACTGACCATGTGCTAAGACTGGATACGGAAATCCGTGCGAGTTTCAAGCAAAAGCGACACGTAGGTGCGATCTTTTTGGACATCGAGGGCGCCTATGACACCACATGGAGGTACGGTATACTTTTGAAACTGTGGAATGCTGGCGTGCGCGGGCATATGGGCACCTTTTTGAAGAATTTTCTGGCCGATAGGACGTTTCATGTACGGATTGGGAATGTCCTATCTGATACTTTTGCTCAGGTGAACGGTGTTCCTCGGGGAAGTATTCTGAGCGTTGCGCTGTTCGCTGCCGCCCCGGTAGCTCAGTTGGTTCGAGCGCTGGCCTGCACTGGCTCCCCTGTACTGGCGACACAGGGTTCGAGTCGCTTCGCGCGCTCGCATTTAGCCCCCGGCCGGGAGTGCCAGTTGGCAGCTGGCCCGATTAGGCCGGGGACGAGCTACCGGGAGGCCATGTCGGTGCATTGGCGGCACGTTAAACTTTCGGTATAAATTATGCCGTTGAACTGGAGTTCATGGAGCGGGTGGTGGGGCCAGGGCTCACGCAACAAGCTCTGCTTAGCAATGGAACCCTGGTTCCTCAAGCCACCCCAGCAACAACTCGGGTTAAATTTATTTGAAAAAAAAAATTACTGGAAATGGTCTGCCACGTGGAATTGGTAAATCGCTGTTTGTTGATGACGTTGGAATCTGGTCCTCAGCATCACGTACATCATCCCTATCGAGACAGCTGCAGAATGCGGTTTCGCGTCTGGAAAGGTGGAGTGTTCTAAATGGTTTCCGTTTCTCCAACACAAAGACGGTAGGTATGCACTTCTGCCGTCGTCGAAACTGTTGCAATCCAAAAATCCAACTTTACGGACAAGAAATACCCTTTCCCACCGACAGCAAGATTCTTGGGTGTCCTCTTCGACACCCGCATTGCGTATAGACACCACCTATAAGTTCTGCGCGAATCGTGCAGTAGTTCCCTAAATCTCATGAAGTGCCTGTCTAGGACTACATACGGGATCGGACAAAACTACCCTTCTACGGCTATACCGATCACTTATACGATCCAAACTTGACTACTGCTGCTTTGTCTACGACTCGGCCAACACCTCGAACAAACGCAGTCCGGACACCATCCATCATGCAGCCTTGACAATGGCAACTGGAGCATTCCGAACTTCGCCACTCGCTAGTCTCTTGGTGGAAGCTCATGAGCCGCCATTGTCATTGAGAAGAACCAAACTCGGACTGCGCTACGCTTGCAGGTTGAAGCAATTTCCCACGCATCCGGCTTATGAGTCCGTGTTTTCCTCTCGCATACAGGAGATGTTCCAGCATCAACGAGGCACTAGTTCGAACCCATTTTGTCTCCGCGTACAGAAGTCGCTGCAGGATAGCAGTATTCGCCTGCGCAGCATCATGCGGGTGGAGTTAATACCAACTCCCCCTTGATAGACATTCACTTGGCAGACACTCGCAAAGCGAAGGTGATTCCAGAACTCTTTCCCGTGAAGGCCCTGGAGCACCTGGAAACTTATCGTGGGTGTGCTTTTACTTATACCGACGGTTCGAGGACAGAAAATGGTGTGGGCTGTGCTTTCGTGAATGGCCCCAATACGAGGACATTCACTCAGCCTGCGCACGCATCCGTGTATACCGCGGAACTGATGGTCATTCAAAAAGCTCTATGCTTCATTGAAGTGGGCGTGAAAGTACTCATGTTATTGTCTCGGATTCATTAAGCAGTCTCCCGGCTCTGAAATCGTTTTATCCGTGCGATCCCCTTTTCCAGGACATTGCAATTCGCCTTTATACCCTCAGCCAGTCTTGGAAAAGCGTTACACTATGCTGGGTCCCTAGCCATGCTGGTATCACTGGAAATGACATGGCTGATGCAGCGGCAAAGAGAGCAGCCGGTAAGCCATTTACACATATACTTCCCCTTCCAGCCACAAATCTCAACCAGGTGATCGACGCATTCTTCGAACTTAAATGGCAGAAAGCATGGGACTCCATTGATAATAAAAAGCTTAAAACATTGAAAGGCCGCTTAGTGGTATGGTTGGTTGGTTATTGGCGTTTAGGGGCGCATCGACTACATCGGTCATGCAGCGCCCATTTAGTGGTATGGAAATAATCCGTGAGAAAAACCCCCAGGGAAGAAATAGTACTATCTAGACTGAGGATAGGGCACACATACGCCACCCATATTCATTTGCTGACGAATGAGCCCAGGCCGACATGCGACTATTGTGATGTACCCCTCACAGTGCGTCATGTCCTGTTGTCATGCCCCCGCTTTCGAGTGCAGCGAAGATGGTATTTTGGACGACTAGTAGACTCGCTTACTCTTTCTGAAATTTTAGGGGACGATTCGCGTTTCATCCACACGGGCAAATTATTCGAATATATATCGGACATTAAGCTCCATGTCATCTGCCCATCACTGTAATGTGCTTTTGTCGTGCGTACTTAAAGATGTGACTTAAGTGTGTGAAACTGTGCACATGTACACTTCGGAGAAGGTTTGATTTTCTTTTGCAAGTAGCAAACCCTTAGTTATGGGCGCTAAATGACCAAACCTGGTCCATGTGCCCTAAAACTCAAATAACCAACCAACCATGCTCAGTGACCGCCAACCCACTGCATCTGAGGCATGTAGCCGTGCTCAGTGGACGCTTACCTGCTGCAGCTGTGGCTGTGCTCAGTGGCCGCCTACCTGCTGCAGCTGTGGCTGTGCTCAGTGGCCGCCTACCTGCTGCAGCTGTGGCTGTGCTCAGTGACCGCCAACCCACTGCATCTGAGGCATGTAGCCGTGCTCAGTGGCCGCCTACCCGCTATAGCTGTGGCTGTGCTCAGTGGCCGCCTACCTGCTGCAGCTGTGGCTGTGCTCAGTGGCCGCCTACCTGCTGCAGCTGTGTCCGTGCTCAGTGGCCGCCTACCTGTTGCAGCTGTGGCTGTCCTCAGTGGCCGCCTACCTGCTGCAGCTGCGGCTGTGCTCAGTGGCCGCCTACCTGCTGCAGCTGTGGCTGTGCTCAGTGGCCGCCTACCTGCTGCAGCTGTGGCTGTGTTCAGTGGCCACCTACCTGCTGCAGCTGTGGCCGTGCTCAGTGGCCGCCTACCTGCTGCAGCTGCGGCTGTGCTCAGTGGCCGCCTACCTGTTGCAGCTGCGGCATGTAGCCGACCGTCACGTCTCCGTGCTCACTGGCCGACTGGACACCGTCGTCGCTCTCCGGCTGCGTGGCGTGCAGCCCCAGCCGTGCGCTGTCCGGGTCCATCACGTCCTCTCCGGCCGAGTGGCGCTGAAACGGCCGACAGGTGCGCCGTCACATGCGTGTACACTTCACACACAGGCTGGCAGCTGACCTGTCGCACACCCACCGCCCACCGGTCAGCTGTCACACCCACAGGGTGGTGTGACAGCTGACGCCCCAATGGGCGCTGTATGACCAACGCAGTCGATGCGCCCGAAAGCCCAAATAACCAACCAACCAACCACAGGGTGGTGAACTTCGACGCTATGTACGTACTTCGACTTTTACCACTTTAGCTTAGCCTTCTTCTTTTTTCCGTGACAACACTACGTTCGTAATGTGCAATGTCTTCGTGACGTATTTTGAGTGTTATGAAACACCTCGAGTTGAAACTGTGTGAACGAAAAAGTACCATGCACGTTAAATAATGCAATCTCGTCTATTTCACAACCAGGGTGCGGAAATGCTGTGCGCTTCCGGGTAACTGAGGGTGGCTTAACACACCCATTGACCTGACGTAAAAAGTCAACCGCAAGATACAGTCGAAATCTTCCCGAACAATTCGTACAGCTACGAACTACAAGTTGACCGTTGACGTGTCAAATGGATATCTGGTGGGAGCAAAATTACCAACGCGGTCGACGCGCCCCCAAACACAAATCCACGACGAAGTAACCATTTGAATCTGTACGGAAGCACACCATGCTCGCTTTGGGCATGTGGCGAGACTGCGGACGGGCCAATGAGCCCATTTATAGGAACATAGCCATATATAATATATAGCCATATATAATATAGCCATATAAAATATATAGCCATATATAATATAGCCATATATAATATAGCCAATGACCTACTGGCGGTTGAAAACAGCCACGTTTTGAAGTGGAATGCTTTGGTTTTACGCACATTTTTTCATTTGCTACTATGAATTGTACCATTGAGACGATTTCTGTATCAGATGCGTCTAATCGTAACTAAATCCAGGTATGCAGATATCCGAATCGTTCTCGAACATACAGTGTGGTACGATGCAAAACTACACGTCTATGTCCAAACAGGTGTAGCTTAGAGGGCGGTCCCCTGACCCTTAAGAACAAAAATACACTACAACAAAACATGAGACCTCCACCACACCAAACGATAACTTATCCGCACACCGAAAACGTCCTGGGTCTGATGACACTATCGGTATCGTCTACTTAACAAAATAATGGCTGATTCACTGTACAAATGTGCAAGAGCTATGCTACGTCGAAAATGTATCTGGGTGCACCGCACCCTGATGGCGCCACCGTCTGACACCGACGGGCAGTGCGGACAGCAGCGGACTCAGCAGTGCGGCCAGCAGGGGACTCACCAGTGCAGCAGCTGCCACACGGGTACTGCGCCACCGTGTGACACCAGCGGGCAGTGCGGTCAGCAGGGGACTCACCAGTGCAGCAGCTGCCACATGGGTACTGCGCCACCGTGTGACACCAGCGGGCAGTGCGGCCAGCAGGGGACTCACCAGTGCAGCAGCTGCCACATGGGTACTGCGACACCGTGTGACACCAGCGGGCAGTGCGGCCAGCAGGGGACTCACCAGTGCAGCAGCTGCCACACGGGTACTGCGACACCGTGTGACACCAGCGGGCAGTGCGGTCAGCAGGGGACTCACCAGTGCAGCAGCTGCCACACGGGTACTGCGACACCGTGTGACACCAGCGGGCAGTGCGGCCAGCATCGGACTCACCAGTGCAGCAGCTGCCACATGGGTACTGCGACACCGTGTGACACCAGCGGGCAGTGCGGTCAGCAGGGGACTCACCAGTGCAGCAGCTGCCACACGGGTACTGCGACACCGTGTGACACCAGCGGGCAGTGCGGCCAGCATCGGACTCACCAGTGCAGCAGCTGCCACATGGGTACTGCGACACCGTGTGACACCAGCGGGCAGTGCGGCCAGCAGCGGACTCACCAGTGCAGCAGCTGCCACACGGGTACTGCGACACCGTGTGACACCAGCGGGCAGTGCGGCCAGCAGGGGACTCACCAGTGCAGCAGCTGCCAGACGGGTACTGCGACACCGTGTGACACCAGCGGGCAGTGCGGTCAGCAGGGGACTCACCAGTGCAGCAGCTGCCACACGGGTACTGCGACACCGTGTGACACCAGCGGGCAGTGCGGCCAGCAGCGGGCTCACCAGTGCGGCAGCTGCCACACGGGTACTGCGACACCGTGTGACACCAGCGGGCAGTGCGGCCAGCAGGGGCTCACCAGTGCAGCAGCTGCCACACGGGTACTGCGCCACCGTCTGACACCAGCGGGCAGTGCGGCCAGCAGGGGACTCACCAGTGCAGCAGCTGCCACCAGATCGTACATGGGTACGCCAGCGTCAGCCAGTGCGGCGCTGACGGCCACGACGGCGGCGGCCAGATAACCGCCGTCGTTCTGCAGCACGTACACGAACACATCCACGTGCGACTTGGGAAACTCGTGCTGCAATGCAACACAGGAACAGCATTAGACACGCCCACGTGCCATCCGGGAAAGTAGTGCTGTGACGTCAGATCGTGCACTTCTCGAAACACAGCGTCCCAAATAGGCGCACATTGAGATTGGCCACACCTGATTGGTTATACCGTTATTTGTTATAGTCATATTAAACAAATCCTAACTGATCCGCTAACAGTTCGCAGACGGCGCGTCCCAAAAGCCAAAGGGTATATGTACAAACAGATTGTTGGCTAGCCAACAGAGAACAAAAGCACACCAAACACCAGCCATCATCAATGTCTTACCAGACTGAGACAGGCTTGCCACGCACCACTCATTGGCTACTGAGATTCATCACCACACATACGTACACGAGATCAGTGCTTCGAAACGTCCAATTTTGATGTGGTATAATGACATTCAACTGAGATTAACTTTCCACCCTTTAGTCAGACCATAATTTCTCAACTTCTACTTTCCCATGGTACGATGCACAAAATGGCAACACAGCTGAAATAACCATGTCAATAAACCGCCATGTTAGCAATCTGCATTCAAAATATTTTCCTGTACCCATACATTTGTGAGTTTGTTTCCACTAACTTGAAATTTCTCACCCCTAAGATATCTTTTCACGGTCCATTTCATACACCAACACCATGGATCTCAATGTATTGTTTAGCCTTATACCAAGGACTGCTCAACGCTCAGTAGCAACAGACAACCCACCAGACTGCTACACAGATCAGATTACTTACTAGACTGCTGCACCAGTCACTCAACAGCTGCTACACCAGTCAGATGGCTCCTCAGGCTGCTACACCAGACAGGTGACTCACCAGATGACTCACCAGACTACTACACCAGTCAGATGGCTCACCAGACTGCTATACCAGTCAGATGGCTCACCAGGATGCTACACCGGTCAGATGGCTCACCAGGCTGCTACACCAGTCAGATGGCTCACCAGACTGTTACACCGGTCAGATGGCTCACCAGACTGCTACACCAGTCAGATGGCTCAACAGACTGCTACACCAGTCAGATGGCTCACCAGACTGCTACACCAGTCAGATGGCTCAACAGACTGCTACACCAGTCAGATGGCTCAACAGACTGCTACACCAGTCAGATGGCTCACCAGACTGCTATACCAGTCAGATGGCTCAACAGACTGCTACACCAGTCAGATGGCTCACCAGGCTGCTACACCAGTCAGATGGCTCACCAGGCTGCTACACCAGTCAGATGGCTCACCAGACTGCTACACTGGTCAGATGGCTCAACAGACTGCTACACCAGTCAGATGGCTCACCGGGCTGCTACACCAGTCAGATGGCTCACTGGGCTGCTACACCAGTCAGATGGCTCACCAGACTGCTACACCAGTCAGATGGCTCAACAGACTGCTACACCAGTCAGATGGCTCACCAGGCTGCTACACCAGTCAGATGGCTCACCAGGCTGCTACACCAGTCAGATGGCTCACCAGACTGCTACACCGGTCAGATGGCTCAACAGACTGCTACACCAGTCAGATGGCTCAACAGATTGCTACACCAGTCAGATGGCTCACCGGGCTGCTACACCAGTCAGATGGCTCACCAGACTGCTACACCGGTCAGATGGCTCACGAGGCTGCTACACCAGTCAGATGGCTCACCAGACTGCTACACCGGTCAGATGGCTCACTCGACACACAGGCATGCCCGCAACAGACGGCTCACCAGACACACAGCCGGCTCCACAGCTGTGCACAGTGTTTGGCTCAGCTCTCGCTCCTGGTCGTCGGGGATGTAGCCCCTCCTCTTGGTGCAGGAGAAGGGCGCGAACTTGAGCTCGCAGCTGAGCTGTCCGCTAGTGCTGAACTCGGAGCGGCGCGGCACCTCACGCGGCCCGTACACGGCCGCCGTCACCTTGGTGGCGCCCAGCTCCAGGTAGCACGAGCCCTGCGCATGCAGGGTGGTGCCGAGCCGCAGGACTGCCAGTGTCCACCCTTCGTTATATACACAGCCGTCTGCCACACACATGCAGCTAGTACAGATGGTCGTCCACCGTTCATCATACGTGCACTTATCTGTCATGCACACCGACATTTGATAAGGGTCGCACCTACGCCTTTAACCCCTGGGAGTTGGCAACAAACAAATCAGGTGTTGACTCACTTCGGGATAATTGGAGAGACCACCAGAAAGCGTGTTGGATGCTGCAAGATAGGTTATGAAGTTACTCTCAGTGTTAATAAACCACACCAAACTTCATTTTGCAGAAAGAAAGCCAGAGGCATATGAGACAATATGTTTGGCCAATGTTTGAAGGAGCAACATACTTGCAGTGAGAATAGGAACCAACAGCTCTGGCAGATATTCCAGGGAACAAAGCATTTACTGCAAAAATATTGGCCAACAGGTGTGGTGGGTGTTTGGGGGAATGGTGTCCTGTTCAGCAGTAAAGTGACACTTATTTTTGCGAAATTGTCATTTCTCTCGGGACACCCCACAAAGTGGTGAGGCTAGGAATGAAAAGAAACATAGTGAAGTTTCAGAGCAATAAAAAAATATTTAGCACTGGTTGTTGGGTTGTTAAAGTCACAGAGTATATATGCATATACATATATATATATATATATATATATATATATATATATATATATATATATATAGTATATGTATATATATATATTACATATATATACATGTATATACACACACACACACACACACGTATATATATATATATATATATATATATATATATGTTTCATTGTGCATAAGTCTCCTGTGTGCTAATAACCGATAAATAGCTGATAACTAACACCAACATTGAATGAAATGTCACTAACTTTCCTGTTCTCACACTTTTCGAGAATAGACACCAAGCGCGGATTAAAAATTACTCCGCACGTCAACCAATGCTATTTCCTTTTTCCCTCTTCTGGCAACCATGCATCACGCTAAATGTACCTGTCACGGAAGAGACACTGAAGCCGCCCTGCCGCCGAGTCGGTACCCTCACGTACTGGGAACACGTTTTATGATGTGTTGTTGCCTGCTTGGGTAACAACCAGCAAATCCAGATGCCAATTCTTAAAGAAACCAGGCTATAGATGTAACTTTTTTCTGCTCGCATTTTTCAGATCCCAGATGACATCTACCGCAAAAACAAAACGTAAGACGAGGACATCAACGCACGTGTTCCTGATAGGTCAACCACTGGAGCGTCTCTCTGGCGCCAAGTTGCCGTGAACTGGGGATGTTCTTGGTCGCTTTGTGCACTTACACAGAGAGGAGGAGGTCAAGTCTCGTAAAGTGGCTGATGCTGTCATCAGGAAAGTGAGGTTATTTTGGGATTTAGCCCGAATTCCCACCTGCAAGCATCAGTGGTGCATCGACAAACTGCTGAATAAGTACGGAGAAGTGAGGAACCTCACATGCAAAGGAAAATACACGTCTCCCTTTGTTAACACCAAGCGAAGGACTTGGATGCGAAACATGGACCGTCTGTTCGACATCGGTCATGTGAATACCATGTAAATGATGTCACTTGAAGAAGTCAGTGCATTTCTGGCATCAGGACGGCAGAAAAGGGCCAAAATTGACAGCACAGGACAGGACGGCCGAAAGGGAAGCATGCAGACAGTCGATCGCGTCCTCGCAAAACGGGAAGCCAGGCAATCGCAGTGCATGGCAAAGGAGCGTGCCCGTGGAGATAAGGAAGATGCGAGGATTTGTAGTTTCGCACAAGTGGATTCTAAAGTCCATCGGTAACCCTGCCCAGCTTCAGCGAACAGTGGTAAAGACCATCCCAACCAGCTCACCTCAGCCAGCGACAAGCGAAAAATGAACGATGAAGAGTTCATCGACGATGAAGAGTCTTCATTAACAATGAAGAGCATTGGTTGACGTGCGGAGTAGTTTTTAATCAGCGCTTGGTGTCTATTCTCGAAAAGCGTCAGAACAGGAAAGTTGGTGACGTTTGATTCAATGTTGGTATTAGCTTGCTATTTATCAGTTATTAACACATGGGGGACTTCAACGCAATGAAGCCTATATACTCTGTGACTTTAACAACCCAGGGGCAGTACCAAATATTGCTTAATCGCTCTGAAACTTCCCTGCATTTCTTTTCATTCGTAACCTCACCATTTTGGGGGGCGCCCGAGAGAAATTCGGATTTCGCCAAAATAAGTGTCACCTTATTGAGCAATGTTATCTATTCTGGAGATACATCTGAGAGAAAGAAGGGGGAGCATCAAGGAAAGCAAGACATTTTTGGTGACAAAGAAACAAAATTGGTCTGATTTTCTGGATCTACCTTAGGTTGGTCACTCTAAATTTCTAGGGAAGTACATAGATGCATTGAAAAACAGCCATTTTTTAAGGGACTCACACACTGGTCTGAGTTGGTTATGCTGCTTTCCATCACATTGAGCAGGCTCTTGTGCCCTTGGGTCATAAAGCTCCTGGTAGGGCTGTGAGTTTTCTGGTCGTGGGTTCCGCTTGTTATCCACTGGCATTGTGTGCTTTTAGATATACTTGTGATGCAACGATGAAAGCCTTCCGACTTGCAATTAGTGAGATGACCTCAGCTATATAGCATCTGAAAATAGAACAATGTACACATTCAAGAAGTACAGGGCATTGGTGAAATAGCATGAGAGCATATTCATGTGAGGTGGTATAAAATTCCTTCAATCTGTTCAACTTCTGCACCTTATAATAATTACTGGGGCATTCAGAACCACTCCAATTCAAATCCCCTCTCCAAACTGATACCAATTTGCCAGCACTAGCAGATCATCGTTTTATTACATATGTATTACTCTTTGGCCCATTACAGCAGGGTCAACACTGTTGAACAAACATAATGCACTTGAAAGTATCATTTAACATGCTCAGTATGCTGTAACTAGGGACATCCTGTCAGTTGCGAACAAACACTTGAACTTCCTTTTTTGGTTCCATAGTGTACCTCTTATTTCCTTCCTTTTCAATTGTAATGAGTCTGTGAAAGCTGACTCTGACTGACTGACATAATGGCTGACTTCTGGGAATCTAAAAGCAACCACATATACAAGTAATTTGAATGGATAGCTCACATTGTGGTACCCTGGTGGGTGATGTAACCATAAGCCCAAACTAATGCTTTTCCACCAGGATTCCTGACTTCACTACCATGCTCTTAGCCAAAATGTGTGTGTGATAAAGAGTGTCTTCTGCCATATCCACCACGCCAAGATGCAATGTGGGACAGTTAGTTAGTTATTTGGGTTTTAGTGTGCTTCGACCAGTTTTGATCATTCACGCACAATGTGGGACAGATGCACTGATCATTTTTTTTCTTTCTATAAATTTAATTAAAATTCTTGCTGAGGTGGCTTTATGAACCTGGGTCATATTGCTCAGCAGAACTTGTTGAGTGAACTTTAGTTACACCACCCAATCATCAAATTCCAATTCAATGGCAGATTTTTGACCAGTAGTTTCACATGCCACCAATTCGCAGACATGGCCACCCAGGTAGCTCCTCCCCAGCCTTATCTGGCCAGTTGCCAACTGACCCTCCCAGTTGGGGGCTAAGTGGGAGCATGCAAAGCAACTTTTTTTCCTTTAAAAAAAAACTAATACAAGTTGTTACTGAGGTGGCTTGAGGAACCAGGGTTCTATTGCTAAGCAGAGCTTGTTGCGTGAACCCTGGCCCCACCACCTCAGTACCATGAACTCAAGTTCAATGGCAGAATTTAGACCAAAAGTTGAATGTGCCACCAATGTACCAACACAGCCACCCAGTAGCTCGTCCCCAGCCTTATCGGGCCAACCGCCAATTGACACTCCCGGCTGGGGGCTAAATGCGAGCATGTGGTGCAACTCAAACCCTGTGTTCCCAGCAAAGGGGAGACCAGTCCAGGCCAGCACCCTAACCAACTGAGCCACCAGGGTGGCAACTTGAACCCTGTCTTGGCAGGACATGGGAATCAAGTGCAGGCCAGTGCTTGTACCAACTGAGTTACTTGGGCAACTTGCAAGCTTGTCAGCACCTTGGACATATTCAACACCCTGATGTTTATATCATTGCATTTCTTCCTGCCTAGCATATAATCATTCTATGAATATCTGATCATACTGGAATTGCAGGGAATACAAAAAAGCTGATCTAAGAAATCTAGGAGCAGAACTGCCCATTACCAAAAATATTTCCTTAGCTCTTTTTGATACATGACACCAGCCACAGGCACATTTTGCATACCATGAAAACAAAGTGACACAACCATCCTAGCAGTGATTGTCATGCCAAACATATAATTTCCTCATGGTTAACTTGTAACCAAAATATGGGAAAAGTGAAAGAAATTATTCTGCAATCTTCCTGTAGGAGCATTTAGCAGACACACAGATAACAATCATGAACCTGCTCTGTGTGCAATGTCCATTATGTAGCTATTTGTGGGAAAGTTTTTCATGATTATTTAAGCCTTATGACACTTAATGAACAGATATTATTAAAAAAATGTTTTCAACATCATCAGAACTATGTGGCCATCCATTTCCATCATAACTGAGACTGAAAAGTGTGGCTATTTATAGTTTGTATGAAGAAAAACATCTCAACTTGAATTTTTGATATGCTAAATAAAAATGGAAATTTCATCATAACTTTTTTCTCTCCCACATTTTTCCCAAGTAAGGCATCTGGTTAGGTGAGGTTAACTTCAACTAGGTTAGGTATCATTAGGGTAGACTAGACTAGGCCAGGTTAGGAGATGTGTAGCCTAGGGGTAAGTTGCTCGCTTCACAATCAAAATGTTGTGGGTTCCAGTCTCACCTGTCGCTACTCTTCGCCCGCAACCAATCTGAGTGAGATTGGTGGTGCTATGTGACTCAACTGTCAATGTGTCATAAAACCAATAACCAACCAGGCCAGGTTAGGCTAGGCTAGGCTAGGTCAGGTCAGGCCAGATCAAATGAGGTTCACCAATTGAAAAGTACTCATTTTCAGTGGATGTAAATGACCATATCATTTTCATGAAGTTCAGAAGCACAATTTGATTATGTTTTCTGGCATCAGGACAAAAATATGCTATCATTCAGGACAAAAAAGTTGCATTTTTAAAACTTTTGAATTTTCAAAGGTTACACTTAAAGGTCATCATTTTTTGTCACATTAAAGCATAGAAACAAAGAAGGGAACAATGGAATCACATTGAAACAAGGGGAGCTGTGATGATCAGCTCAGCTTTATCCTTCATAACTCGCAGGAGCGATGCTCCTGTGAGTTCCACTGATACGGGGGAGGGACTAAAAAACAGACACCATCTCACCGACACGGTTTCACCGACACCATCTCGCCGACATGGACGATCTCGGCAACCGCTGGCTCGATGTTCATGAAACCTACACCAAACGATCGCCGGTGTGCCAGAGGCGTGCGGTTTGGACTTTCGCGACCTTGGACCAGGTCAAAGGTCACCAAACGTAACAAAAACAAACGTTTTGACTCACCGACATGAACGATCCCGACAAACGCTGTCTCGATCCAAATTAAACCTGCACCAAACGAACGGCCGTATGCCGGAGGCGTGTAGCTTGAACCTTGGGTTCTCGGTAACCGCTGGGTCGATTCCAATGAATCCTTCACCAAACGAACGGCCGTGTGCCGCAGGCGTGCGGTTTGGACTTTTGTGACCTTGGGTCATGTCAAAGGTCACGAGATCGCAGAAAAACCATAGTTTTAGGCTCACCGACATGACCGATCTCGGTAACCGCTAGCTCGACCTCAATGAAACCCTCTCCAAACGAATTAAAAAAGCATGTTTCGCTTGCAGATCGCCGGACATCTCATGTCAGCGATAGTTTAGTATTAGCATCGCTTGTACTATTGGCGTCACAAATAGCTCGGCGGCAGTCAGGCTGGGCATCCTGGCACCTGGACATCCTGCATGTGTATAGGGGTGGTTGGAAGCAGCATACCTACGCAGGATATTCGGATGCTGGGACGTTCGGCCTGGCTGCCAATCTATTTCGCCTCCTGTGTTCCCGTTCTGGCGGTACTTTGCATTGGTTTCATGAGTGACCATAACATAGTTAGATTCAAGGCACATGTAGGGGAAACTATCAAGGATAATTTGGTAAAGGTTCCAAATTTCAAGCTCGGGGCAATAAATAGGAATGTATCATACAGAAGTGAGGAAGTGATCAGGAAGCTTTACTGTGCATACGTCAGGCCACATTTGGAATACTGCATCCAAGCTTGGTCTCCTAGCTATGAAAAAGATTGTTGGCTTTTAGAGAGAGTACAAAAGAGGGCTACAAAAATGGTTAATGGCATAAGCAACCTGGCATATGAGGAAAGATTGAAGAAATTGAATATGTTTTCACTTAGATATAGAAGGCTGAGAGGAGATCTCATCGAGGTCTTTAAATTTGTCAATGGTCTGGAGAGGGGATACCTTGGGGAAATGTTTGAATTTAACAGAAATGATGCAATTAGAGGTCATAAATTCAAAATTAAAATTAACCACAGCAGAACAAGGTTAAGGCAAACTTTCTTCACCAACAGGGTAGTGGAACACTGGAACCAGCTGCCAGAAAACATCGTCAGTAGCAGAACATTGAACATCTTTAAAAACAGCATAGACAATCATTATAAGAATAGAGGGCTTGCTTTTCAGTATTACAGGGAGGGCTGATTGGCAGATTTGGTGGGCAACTGGTTCAGTGTACAGAGTGCAACCAAGAAGGGCCCTTGTGGCTCAGAGTTGCACTGATCTTTTATGTCTTTTATGTCTTTATGTCTTTATGTTACCTCCAGGCATTGTTCTCCCAAATCGTTTTCTGGAAGTTCAACCCATGTTGCTGAGCTGGTACGGAGGTTCACAGATGCCCCCATAAAAGGAATGTCTGCCTCTCACGTGCTCCCTATGGTCCTGTCGATCTTAAAAAAGAAACGATTGTCCCCTTCCTTGCTTCCTATGTCAGGGCATTGCCGCATATAGAAGGGTTGAAGGGCCTTTCGGTCAATTAATTTCGGCATGCAGCACCATAAACCCAATGCTAAATTTGATGTACATTAAGGGACTCGACCCCCCTCCCCACCTTATTCCATTATGTCGACGACGACACTTCAGATACGTCCTTACTGCATTTCGCCGCGGTAAGATGCTAATTTTCTGCCATATTTGACCTGTCCTACCTCGCTTTGTACGTTCTTCCGGGTATAATATGTGTATAAAAGGTATTGGAAATCCCTCCCAAGACCATGACGCTCTAAGTTTTGCACCTGCACCTATTGAATCCTCATTTTATCCCCCGTGCTATGCATTCGCTGCGTATATTCTACAGCGTGTTAGCGGCTTGGCCCGTATTAAGTGGTACCCCTGATGACATCATATAAGGACCTGCGCAGAAAGCTGCGCAGCAGGGATGACGCCACCTCGTATATATCGCCTTGGTTTGGACCAGGATACCTTTACTAGAAGGTAGATCGAACTTTCCCTTCAAGCCCGCACTACGTCATCCGAAGGTTTTTAAATATGGTAGTAATCTGGTTGTAGAAGATTTCTCGCAAAGCGTGCGCAATGGTTACTTTTATTTTGAGCAAGTAAATATGTCTTTCGGTAATCAGGTGAGTTATTATCTTGTTCTGGTCCTTCCAGTGAATATTTGTTCTGGCATTTTTTTTTGTCATGCATGGACAATGTTGGACTTATTCATTGTCCAATGATTCTGGAAATGGAAAGGAGTATTTTGTGGTCATCCAGTATGGATGGTGTCTCTTCAAATATTATGCATTATAACTCTGTTCGTACCCATTCCTGTGAATTTTAGGTATATTTGGTTGATCACAGCAGCTCATTGTGAAATATTTCCAACTTAAGAAATCTACCCTCAGATGAGGAAAATAAATCATTTTCTAGAGAGGATAATGTTGTTAATTTCAAAAATCCAGGAGCAGCCTATTTTTCCAAACATGTGTCTACCTACATTGACATACAGCAGTTGTGGAAGCCGCTTTTTCAAGGCAAGTTCGACCCAGAGCTAAGAACACCACTGCATTCTTGTTTGATAAATTGTAAATGGATTATGAATGGTGCATGCATGCTTAAACATTGATGTACAATAACCATTGTTGTTCCAGAAATACCTTCCTGAAACATTTCATGAGTTGCAGTCTGATTACCAATAGTATGAATTCAACATCCAGATATAATGTTGGGGTGTGACACATCACTGTTTCAGATGGCATGCCTTACAGTGCAGTATCTCTGCATAGAAATGGAACTGTGGCAAATATATTAAATAGAAAAGAAATGTGATTATGCCATTTTGATCAGGATACTGCTTAAGCACAATGTGTTAGCACACAATAAAACATGTTTTTGAAATGCAGGATGTTGTGGAACCAAGAGCATGCTCCAAGCATTTCCAAGAACTTGATAACAAAAGAAACCTAAAAAGAACTACCTAAACATGTCCCTTTGCAGAGGAGGCATGTCTCCTACAATCAGCTTTTCCTACCATAATATTCCCAGCAGCCAAAACCCTTGGTAATCCTGAAACTTCATGATATCATTACTGTTGTTTTTTTTCCTGTACCAAAGAAAAAGGTGGATAGGCCTGGTTAGGTTAATGTTCTTTTGTTTCAAATTGTTTATGCTTTTCTCTTAGAAAATAGATTAGGCTGACTAATTTGAGGTTAGGTTACCTTACAATTTCTAAAGCTTGAAAGAATTAGCTCTTAGATATGACTTGTTTAAAAGCTGCCTTTGGTATTATTTTGCTTTTTAACCAAGTTAAGCTTATGCAGTGTAACTGCATGGGTAAATTATATTTGTTATGTTAAGAAGTATGCATTCAATCATCTTCATCAAAACCTTGTTTGTGACCAAAAATACCAAATTGAGTGTTTGTTGGTATCAAAATGCATTCTTATTGCAAATAAATCACAATCATAACAAAACCCTCATGTCAACCATTTGCCACTAAGTTATAGTTGTAATAAGTTAAGGTCAGAGTTAAGAAAACTGGATTATTTGGATCAGAGTTGCTGACTGAAGTGGTAGACTTATGAGCCACATTTTAACAGATACCTAATATTTTTCTAAGAAATGCAGAAAAAGCAACATATTTATTAACTTAGTTGGCATATCAATTAGGTGCATTTACATCTTAACAAGTGTTTCCTCCTATTGATCAAGACAATGTGGACTGGATATATAAATACAATATTTGTGTACATTTTCTCTGTTCAATCTTGTCAATTGTAAAAATGAATGAAATTTGTACAAATGAAGAAAAAAAAATGTAAAAATGAAAAATGAAAAAAAGCAGTCCCTGGACCATTTTTTGTCACAATATTGTTTTCGTGGTGTTTTCTGATGTCATTTCAATTAATTTGACAGTCATTTCCTTGGGAAATAAAAACTTCCCAATATATACGCTATTCAGGTTAGCATAGTTCTATCTTATAAATCAGGCCAAGAAAAGAATATCAACTCCATTGAAATACATTTTTATTAAACAAGAAAAGAAATTTGGCAATGCAGGTGCATGCTATACCACCTAAGCAGCAGATGGAAAACGGTTTTGGGTATGGTGGTATATGACGAAAAATAGCATGCAACTATAATCAATGAAAAGTGATGTAACTTAATCTAGCCTGGCCTGCTGATGTTAGATGGCCTAAAACCGACAGATGTTGAATCACATAAAACACACTGCTCTCGGATTGCTTAAAGCCTACGGATGTTTGATTACTTAAATAAGATTTTAAATTGTGATTTCCTAAAGAAATGGTAGAGGAAGACGTCACCCTTCCACAGCCGCCGGCTGCCAGCGACCGACGTGCAGATAGCGGGTCAGGCGTGCGCGGCCCAGTTCGCGGACCGCCGACAGGTCATTTCCACAGTGGCCAGATCAGGTCGCGAGTGGTGCCGCTGCTGTATTCACTCCCGAAGCCGTCCCCGTCGGCTCCTGTGACGTCGTTTGCTAGGGTGGTATCTTAGCTGAGACCACCATCAGTGGTAGCCTTACCCGCTGGCGTGTGTTCTCCCTCCCCGCCCTGGTTCAGTACACAGGATCGAGTTCAAGCCGCGCTGCGACAGAGACGGTCACCACGTGTGCGCCGACCACTTGTCCATTACGGCTGCGATGCGAATGATTAATGAACGCACGCGAAGCCACAAGTGGAAGACTCTTATATTGTTAGTTCATGTTTGTTTGTTTTTTCTCGCCAGCAACAGTTCCCTCACTGGACCGGCGTGGGTTGACCGGGAATTTCGGTACCTGTAGCTCTGAGCAAGTAGTCGACAATGTTTAGTAGTTGGCTGCGCCACTGCGCGGCCATCGGTAGGCCACGCAGATAAGTGTGCTGCTGCCGCCGTTACTTATGTTATCAGTTTGCGATACGTTCGTACCTGAAATACGTATGTGCAAATACACGGTAAAGTTGTACTACGAATATATTCGTACGCGATATATTCGTATTCGGGGAGTTTTATGAACCATACAAGGACGTTACATCTGCAGTTGGATAGAAGGTGCTGTTTTTATGCAATTTTACAATTTGTGACTTGTATTCACAAGGACAGGTGCAGCAAGCTTCCTGCATACAGACGTAACGAACAGATTCCAGCAGCGGGCATGGGCAAACAGCCCCTGTCACACCAATTATTTCCACAATTGTCCACCAATATATGCAAACTGCATATGCACCCGCAAACCGAACGTGCAGTTCCATTCATGTGTAGGCTTAGGGTTAACCCTAGTCCATATGGTTCCATACTTATGGACCGGGAGGCAGATATTTGACGAAAAAATATACAAGTTGTAAAGGGCCGCGCATTTGCAGTGCCTTTTACGGCCCACTCATGGTGCAGATTGCTTTTGTACCCTTAATTCACGATATATATATATATATATATATATATATATATATATATATATATATATATATATATATATATATATATATATATATATATATATATATATATATATATATATATATATATATATATATATATATATATATATATATATATATATATATATAACATGCACACAAACATATGTTGCGTCGGCTGTCTGAGGACCCTCCATCCGAAGGGGGTCTACAACAGAGTATGGAGCCTCTTGTTCCCGCTATATGAGGCCTGTCGGTGGCGGGTGCAAGGAGGGAAGTTGGGGTATGCCTCCCTCCCCCGTTGAAGGTAGCGTCCCTTCAACCAGGAAAATGCTTCTCTCCGCGAAGTCTCGAGTGCACCTCATCATCGAATTTTTTCAGCCAGAGGCTCCCCTTGGCAGGAAAGGCACCCCTCAAGATACTTTCGCGGTGGCACCGATCCAGACACGTGTCCCCTCCCCCGGATGGCAATTCCGGAATCCGCCCCTGCCTCCTGTGACAGCTATGGGTTTTCCGTGGGGGCTATGGGACCTCTTATAACGACAGTGGGCCCCCCGTTGCGGTCTACGGGTGTGGTTAGATCATTTAAGATGGTCTTCTTCTGTTATCTTTCAGACACTCTCCTGCCATTGAGGGGAAGAAACTATGGCGCACTAAGCCCCTCACCCCGAACTGCTCTTTCTTCCGCTTTCGAACGAGGGTGACAACTTAGGGTAAAATGGACGGTAGAAAGAGTCTACCAATATTGTGGAAAATCCCTTTATTTTGTAGGTGCTTCATGGTCAGCCTGCTGGAAACGGCAGATTATTAGGCACGAAGATTGATATTGGCTCATTTGGGATACATTTTGCTGAAGCTGAGTAATGGGTCTTTCAATTGATATTCTTCAAAGTACCCTATATTGCCATAAAACGAGCAAGATAACGTAGAGAAAATTGGTAAAATTGCATGTAATCCAATGGTGAAGGGAATCCTTCAAGCCCGCTGCCAAACCAACTTCGTGGGGGCCCGGTTTGGACTTTCGTGACGTTGGGTCAATTCAAAGGCTACCAAATCGCAGAAAAACGCAATTTTTGGCTCACCGATATGAGCGATCTCGGCAACCGCTAGCTCGATCCCAATTAAACTTTCGTCGAACAACGGCCGCGTGCCGGAGGCGTGCGGTTTGGACTTTCGTGACCTTGGGTCAGGTCAAAGGTCACCAAATCGTAGAAAAACAAAAAATTTGGCTCAAGGTCACTACATCGGCGAGAAAAAATTATTCGCAGACATGTCCTATCTCGGCAACCGCTGTATCGATGTTAATGAAACCCTCTCCAAACGATTTAAAAAAAGAACAACAAATGTTTGGCTTACAGATCGCCCGGCGTCTCATGACAGTGGTAGTTCGGTATTCGCCTCGCTTGTACTATTGGCGTCAGGCTGGGCGTCCTGACACCTGGATATCCATGGGCATGGGTGTGGTGGGAAGCAGCATACCTATGCAGGATATTCAGATGCTAGGACGTTCAGCCTGACTGCCAATCTATTTGTGAGATCAATGGTGCGTATGTGTGTATGGAAACGATATATCTATACAGGATTTAGGTGCCAATACGCCCAACCTGACTACCAAGCTATTTGTGATGCCAATTAAGTGGTTGAACTGGTTTGAAAGTCGAACAGCCCTTACTGCCTTTGTATTGGCCTGGGTGGTAGCTAACTAAACAGCAACGGTTTTGCCAGTTTTATGCAACAGTTTTGCCAGCAACTGAAGCGTACGACGGCGCGTGGTTTTGTTGCAAGATTCGTATCTTAACACTCGCACGTCCGGCGGTCCGCGCCAACTTCGCCGGTCCGGAGGGCAGATGTCTGCCCCCTCAAGATCTCTAGAACTGTGCTAGCTAGCGGCAAACGCAAGACGGTGTTGGATAGCTGGTGACAAGCTCTATCGAAAGTATTTCGGTCATTTTTCGCTCAGGGCAATATTCGGGTCACTGGGTGATCATAGGTCAAATTCTACCAGATCGGGTCGGACTTTCAGATATTGACACATATCATAGGACCTGTAACAGATAGAAACAAACGGCGAACGCTATTCGACAGCCCTTTAAATGTGCTATCGACAATATGCGGTGTGAAGCAAGAATACTTCTTACTCCGAAACATGACCTCAGGTCAAGGTCGTGAAGTGGCTTAGGGAGGGCATGTAATGTATCAATGAACACGTCTTGACGATACAAGCACAATGAAGGTAATTTCAGCCTTCTAGCTCAACGAAATGCGACATAATGCGCAGAAATGTGCTAGTGATATCAGGTGACCTCATATGACCTTGGTGAGGTCACTGAGCAAATATGTCAGCGGTAGCATTGAGAATAGCTTCCAACTACACGCCACAACCGTTGTGAGGTCATTCCGAAAGCAAATATGTAGTCGGGAAACATTTGTATATTTTGCCGTAGCCCTATAATGGGGAAAGCCATGGCCCGACATGACCTCAGGTCGATGCTACGAAAACAAACCCGAGATATATATGTTCCGTGATGCAATCATGACGTGTTATAATTTTGAAATCAATCGCCCAATTATTGTCGAAGTTATGCCACCTAGAACTCCGAGGGATGCTGGATCACTTCGCCTGACCTGGTGATCTGACCTGAGATGACCCAAGATTAAAAATGTACGAGGATATGCGGAAAAGACGAATGAGCAGCCATGCGAGATTTGCCCTTGCTAACCCGACTAGTATGGCGGCAAATTATGAAAAACCGCAGGGGGCAGATATCTGACCCCCGGACGTGCGCGTGTTAAAGTATTTAGAGGCATCAGTCACGCACAACCGCTCAGCTTCGGCTCACTTATTACGCGGCATATTAATTACGCGGTAACGTGACCGGTAACAGTAAGGTTACGTAGAGAGATCTCGAGACGCGCACAAAACGCATTGCGAGATGTCTTCTCCGGGCTGGGTGACCCTCGCGCCATCACCAGGCGACTTCTTAGTCCTCTTATGTAGGACGTCCGAGAGTTGGTTGGCCAGTCCACCATCTGATAGGCTACAGTTCAGTAACCTATCAGATACTCCGTCCAGTCATGATACTCAGGCACCTGTTTGCTATCATGAGCTGTCTGCGGTCCATGATGAAGTGAGCTGGACAGACTCATCCAGCTTGATGATACTGTCAGGCACGCGCTGACCCGCCGATCGGATGTCAGCTCGTCTTCACCAAGCGGAAGGGGCGAAGGCCGAAGTTTGTCCTGGGTTCCGGGGAACAGAGATCGTTAAGTGGATGCGGACGTGATGCCCAGGTAAATGGAACACGATTTTGACTGCCATATACATTCCACCAACTGTGGTGGTACACACTCGATCCTCGCTGTCCGTTACCAATGCACCACACGATCACGGTCTCTGTATTCGCTATACTCGGCCTGGCTAGACCCGCTGTTGTTTAGGGCCTTGCACTCACGCGACTGGCTCTGCCGGGGCGAACAGATGTGAGTGGGTCGCGCATCCGTGGTGCTATAGCCATAAACAAAGGTCCGCGTACACACATGTGACACACGCACAACACCAACAAACTATTAGGTGTGGAATTAGGCAATGCAGCATAAAAAAAACAGAGTTCAAGACAAATGTAAGATAAACTTACATAACCTGGCCAAACATTCCATGCAAGAAATTAATTTCTTTTAATTCAAATTCTCCAGGCATTTTTTTCTAAAGTATTTCAGCTTCACCCTAACCTAGCCTATTCTTAACTCATGAACTCTTTTTTTGTATCATCTTTTTTCTAATAAATATTTTTATCTCCTGACTGAACCAACCCTAACTCCTTTGCATGCTTAATGGATGTAAAATGTGTGGAAAACTTTTCTGGTGGTTACCTTAAACTGTAATATTGCCTGGCTTTTTGGATAGTTTTTCAGTTTGTGGTAATCTCCGACTACTTTGAATTTCTTTTTTGATGCAGTGTTCATTAACGTGCTGAATATGACGTGGCCACTCATTTCCTCTGCAGATGCATACTTTTCAATTTGGAGGTTAAATGACACACAAAATGGGACACAGAAACAAGTCCTTTGAGCCATATGATATATCCTTCACAGTGCTGCTCCATCCACCTCCAACTCCAACCGTGATCAAACTTCAGGAGCGCATCCATCTCAAAACCTGCCTGTAGAAGAATTGGGTTTTAGGGCGCATCGACCATGGTTGGTCATTTAGCGACCTGTAGAAGAAGGTATGTATTGCAGCATAACTACTGTGATCTGAATTCCATGGTATTCCTGTTGTCTTATATTCCATCCTTGCCGATCCATGTAGCAGATGATCGACTTTCCTCAAACTGTCTGAAGAACTTGGGAGTTGAAATAACGTGTGAGTGATGAAACAGATGAACTCTTCCTGGATTCTTATGTTGGAGCATTGCATTCCACAGTGGCATACCGAATTGTGGAGGGGCTTTGTTGGCAGTTCTTGACAGGTTGTGGGGCCTCCAAGAATCCACCGAGTTCAGGAAAAAAATGCGTCATGCTCCCTAGAAATCCCACTTGGTCCCCCAAAAATCGCACCGGGGCTCAGAAATTCACATTGGGTGTCCCCAAAAAGTCGCGCAGAAGCCCCTGATAATGACGCTGGGGCCTCAAAAGTTTGCACCTTGGGCCTAAAAAGTCCCTTGGTGTTCAGGAAAATCACGACGGGGCCACAAACGGTCGGGCCGGGGCCCCGTGAAAATCATGCTGAGCCTGGGGTACCAAGAATTCTCGTTCGGGCTCCTAGAAATCACCAGAGGCGTGGCAGGTCAAACCCAATAAATGAAGCCGGAGAAACGAAAAACAGACCAGACACGAAAAAAACACTGTTGGATCCAAAGGCTCTACATCAATGGCTCAAAAAGTTCACAAAACGTGTTGGGCACCAAAAAACGTGTCGTAGCCACTAAAACTAGCGCAAGGTAACAAAACAAGTGACCACGGTGCCCCAGAAATCGCACTTCGACCACAAAATTCAGGCCTCTTCATTTGAAACTCACGCTAGGGCCAAAGCAGCGCGCCGGAGCCCCACAAGTTGCAGCTGGCTTCCCAAGAGCCAATATTTATCCGGAATGTGACCCTGCGAGCACAAAAACTGCGTCAAGGATCCACAAATTCCCGGGGGCACCCAAAAAAAAAACAAATCCTGCTGGGGCACCGAAAAAAAAACGCACCGGGAGCCTGAATAATCGTACTGGGGGTCCAAAAATATTCCGCAGGTAGCTTACAGAAAATAGACCTGACGCAAACAATCACAAGGGGACTCTATCGAATTGACCCGAGCACCGAAAGAAACTTAAGAATAGGTCCCGAAAGAAAATTATCCTAATGGCCTTTCTACTCTCGGTGGTGCTAGCTGCGGGAAGAAACGCTGAGCAGCCGCAGTGGCGTACCAAGGGGAAAAATACTACCCCCATCCTAAAGGGGTATGCTCCCAAGAGTCGCGCTGGTTCCTCAAAATCGCGCTCGGGACTCAGAATTCGCGTAGCGGGCTGTAAGTGAATACAGCGGGCATCATAACATTTACACCATGCTCCCAAAAATTTGCGCCTGGGTCCACCAAAATTGCTCTGGAGCGCAGCTAATTACAACACGCCGCGAGAACTCGCGACGATTCCTCCAAATATCGCGTATTTTATTAAAAGTTTTGTGTGCATTAGTTGTCACTTTCTCCGCACTATACCGTTCACCTTACCATTGATGGATACCAATGTCACCCATGCATTAATATTTCCCAATTCGTCACAGCCATTGAATCTGCTTGAGACACAGCTGCCCTTGTTGTGCATTTCGATCCATGAATATTGGTGACATCAGAAAAACATTTTTTCCTTTTTAATCTTTAGCTGAGGCTAAATGCCATCTGCTAGATATATGCTACATTAAAGAAAGAGCTACTTTAATCCGGCTTATGTGGCATCCGGTTAAATCAAATAAGAGAGAGATAGAGGAGAGATGAGACGCCGGCAAGCTAGGAACGTGGCGTAAATGCAATTACATACATACACGGTTGTACACATATGCATACATACATACACGACACTTGGAGGGACACTTGGAGGGTGAGCAGTATCGTAGCCTCCAGGGAGGCTCCACTGCCCACCCGCGACCTGTACGGCGAAGCGGAGGCCTCATGCCCAGAGCGAGTCGTAGGCGTCAGGCCCGACCTTGTATGAGTTGATGTATATTAAAGCTTGGAAAAACCTGCGAAGGTGAAAAAGCCAAGCAGCTTGGAAAACCCGTAGGTAAAAAACCAAGCACAATTTATATGGAGAACCGCCCGTTATGGCCAAATTTGGTCCGTCTCTGCCTACCTAGGGTGATATAACCTATATGTATGTGAGTTGCGACGACGGAGATGATGGCGACGAGCTTTCAAATTGCTTCAAGTTTGGTACTGTGTAGGAATGAAAATAGTAGCTCAATGAGCTCTGGATGTTCGTCACCGAGAATGGTTCTCAATGTAAGTGGGAGCTGGTGTCGGTCAGTGTAAGAGAGAAGAGAGCGTCGCTGTATCTGGTAGGCTGGGCATGCAAGTAATAAATGTTCAACAGAATTACGAACATCACATGTCTGGCAAGACGAAGCGCGGTGAGGTCGGCGAAAGAGGTAATTGTGAGAAAGTTTCGTGTGTCCGAGTCGAAGTCGGGCCAGGAGGGTCTCATGAGAGCGAGTGTGTTGCCGGGAAGAGAGCCAATTGGCGAGGAGGGGTTTGATGTGATGTAAATGCGTAGTATCGTGGTTCCAGCATGTCTGGAGATATGTGTTAAATAGGTGATTGGTGAGGGACAATAGGTCACATGGGGGAACTGGGAGGTTGCGGGTGGGTGGGAGGTCGATGGCTCGCCGGGCGAGTTCGTCCGCCCGCTCGTTGCCCGGAATCCCCATGTGGCCAGGGACCCAGAACAGTGTGAGCTGTAGGTGAGCGTGGTGTGTGTGATAGAGTTGACGTATAGCGTGGAGTGAGGGGTGAGTGGAGTTGTGTATGGCTGCGAGAGCATCGATGGATGAACGTGAGTCAGTGCAGATGGTTGTTGGTGTGGTGATTTGAGTCTGTACAATGTGCTGCAGACAGGCGTGAATAGCGACCAATTCTGAAGTGTAAACCGAGTGATATGGTGTTAATTATATTTGACCGAAATTGGGTCCCCCGCACCAGGCTGCTCCCCTGCCGTCTGTGGTACGGGAGCCGTCCGTGAAGAAGAATGTGGAGTAGGGGTGGTTTGTTTGGTATTCGGAAAATGTTTGTTGGACTTCGATGGGGTGATTAATTTTTTGTTTTGGTGGAATAGGTATTCGAGATTCGGGTGGTGCATGTGCCAGAACGGGAGGAGGGGAGAAAATTTGTCCGGTATTACCTTTGGAATTTTATGTGCAATGTAAGAATGTGGTTCAGATGTATGGCAAGATTGCATTTGTTCTTATTATATGATCGTCGAATGGGGGGATTTGAGAGTGCGAGGCTGGCAGGGTGGTTGTGTTGAGTTGTGGTTCGAAAGTGGTATCTGGCTAGTTGGAGTGTTCTGCGGTGTTGTAGGCTGGGGAGATGGGCCTCAGCTCGGAGACTGGTAATAGGTGTGGTGAGGTGTGCTCCGGTGATAAGGCGAAGGGCGCCGTTCTGTATGCGTTCGAGTGTTGTGTTGAGTGATGGGGATATATGATCGAAGATAAACGCATTGTATTCCAGGATTGAGCGAATCAGGGTGATATACATAGTGGTGAGGGTAGACCTGTCTGCACCCCAGTCGCGACCGGAGATGCAGCGCAGTAGATTAAGGCGTTTTGCGCATCGTTGTTTTAGGTAAGTAATATGTGGGCCGAAAAAAGACCCTTTGTCTAGTACGATGCCAAGATAGGTAAAGGTGGTTTGGAGTTGGATAAGTTGGTCGCGGAAACGGAGGGGTGGAAAGGGTGGGATATAGCAGAGTCGGGTGAAGAGCATTGTGACATATTTTGCGGTGGATATTTCTAATCCCCAAAGGGAGGACAAGGAGTCAATTTGATCCATGGCCCGCTGCATTAAATTATTTGCTTTTTCAGCCGATGGGTGCGTGCACCATATGACCAAATCATCGGCGAAAATGGAGTATTTTAGGCAGGGGGCTATCTCGTGTAGGTCAGTGAGGGCATTGTTTATCATGATAAGAAAGAGGGTGGGGGATAACACGCTGCCTTGAGGGACGCCTTGATCTAGTTTTTGAGACCAAGAATGGATATTGCCACAGCGGACGGTGAATGTTCTATTGGAGAGAAAGTTGCTGATTAATTGTGCCATTCTGCCTCTGATGCCAATACGATGTAATTTGATTAGGAGGGCCTATTAAATGCGGGCCTAAATTAGGAGGGCCTATTAAATTAAATGTGTACTATTAAATGCGGATTTTAAGTCGAGAAAGAATGCGACGGTTTAATTTTTTGCCATGAACCCGCACTGAATCGAGTTAACTAATCGGATGAGGTTGTCTGTGGTGCTGTGTCTGGGTCGAAAGCCGCTTTGGAAGGGGGTAAGAATTTCGTTGTTCTCAAGGTAGACTCTGATTCGTCCGTTGACCATGCGCTCAAAGAGTTTGGAGGCACAACTAGTGAGAGAGATAGGTCGATAGCTAGAGGGAAGATCCCGAGGTTTGCGAGGTTTAGCGATAGGAATGATAGTGCTAGTAGACCAGGAGGGGGGGAATGTGCCGTCAGTCCATAGTTGATTGAGTGCCGAAGGAGGTTTTCTTTTCCGGGGTCAGATAGATTTTGGAAGAAAGGGTATGCCAATTGGTCAGGGCCGGCCGCAGTGTTGGTTACTTTCGAAAGGGATAAATTTTGTTCATAGGAAGTGAAGGGCTCGTTGTATGGTTCAGTGTTGTCTGAGTTAAAGTTGCAGGTGGCGAGAGTGGTTTCTAAAAAGTCGATGGTTTCTCGGGAGTATTGTGTATTCGAGGAGATGTCAGCATAATAGGAGGCAAAGTGTTGCGCAACGTCCGAGGGCTCTGTGACGTTGCGTTGATTAATTGTCAGTTGTGGGAAGGCGGTGTGTGGGGTTCTGCCATTTGTAAAGGAGTGAATTTTGGTCCAAATTTGGCCTGGGCGCTACATGACCAATGTAGTCGATGCGCCCTTAAGCCCTAATAACTAACTGGTCCAAATTTGGCCGATGGGTGAAAAACGGTTGAATGAGTTCGAGTATAGTTGCCAGCTGTGTTTCTGGCCAGCAGGATAGTTTGCTGGCAACGTTTTTTTAGCCTCGCGGGCTTCTAACATGTTTTGTGGGGTAAGATTTTTGCGAAATTTCCGCTCAGCCCGCCGCCTCCGTGCGACGGCTCGTCGGCATTCGTCGTTCCACCACGGCACGTGGTGACGGTTAGGGGAGCGACGAGTGTGGGGGACATGGTTTTCTGCCGCGAGTAATATGGTGTCAAGAAAAGCTGATATTGGGGGGTGGGAATGAGGAGGGAAGATTGTGTCAATTTCCTGGGAGAAAGATGGCCATTTCGCTTTGCGAACATTCCAGCGGGGTAGAAATGAGTAATCTCTAATCTGGGCTGAGCGTTCAAGTATAATATGGATGGGGAAGTGATCGATAAAGAGGGGGTCGGGTTGGACATACCAGGAGAAGACGGATGAAATGGAGGCCGAGGCCAAAGACAGGTCGATGGCAGATGGTCGGAACGGGTGAATGTCGGTGTTGTGTGTGGGTGTTTGGTCATTTAAAAAGATCATGTTGTGGGTATTGAGGAGTGTCTCAATGTGGTGTCCGCGAAGTGTTGTGCTATGACACCCCCATGCCTGGTGGTGGGCATTAACATCGCCCAGCACTAGGCAGGGGCGGGGAAGGAGACCGAAAATGTCGGTCACAGAAGATAGGGACAGTGTAGGAGAAGGAGGGAGGTAAACAGAGAGTATAGTTGTGCAATTCTGACGGAAACGGCAATAAAATTTAGGTTGTTAGCGATGTTAATCTGACGATGGAGGAGGGTGTCTGAGATAAATAAGGCGACCCCGCCGCCGCGGGTTGTATAATTTATATTGTTGGAATAGAGGGAATAACCAAAGATATTAAAGCTATAAGGATCGTTATCGCGCCATCGGGTCTCCCGAACGGCAGCAATCAATGGTTTATGTTTGATGATATATTCCTTGAATTTTGCCCAATGGGATATGAGAGGCCTCGTATTCCATTGTCGCAAGAATTCATTGTTGGGTGTCTGCATTGGAGTTTGTGATCCCGCTCCCGCAGCCGAGTGTGTGGTGGAGATGGTGAGGCAGAGTCGTCCGACTCATAGTCGGACGACTCAGGTGTGGCTCTCTGCTCCGGGTCCCCGCGGGATTCCCTAGCTTGCGGGGAGGGGTCAGCACTTTCCTGATGGAACGGTGATGTAGAGGAGGACGGGGAGAACAGGTCTAGGTGTGGCGTCGCGTGGGGAGACCAATCCCTAGAGGGAGGCTGAGTGTGGGTGGGGATATGGCGGGCCTGGGGGGTCTGCGCGGAAGGGGCCTCGTCCCAGGTGGGCGTGTCCGCTGTCCGCTTCCGTCGGGGCATGAGGGTGGATGGGCCTGCGACGGAGCCGGCAAGTGGGGTCGGTGCCGGTTGGACGGGGCGCCGGACCACCGTATGTCTGGGCACAGCTGAGACCGGGCGGGCTGGCCGGGCGGATGCCTCGGCTGGGGTCGCCCAGAGGGGCTGGGGGGGCTCTTGGCCCCAGGCAGAGCTTGGCCTCTGCGCCAGGGGCGGTGGTGGTGGGGCAGGGCGGCGCGGCTGCTGTTGCTGCTCCTTGGCCTCCAGCCAGACGGGGCAGCGGGAGAACGCAGCAGGGCGAGGGCCCCCGCAGGACGCGCAGCACGGCTCATGGGCCTCGCACTGGTCTGTGGTGTGGGTCTCAGCGCAGCGACCGCAGAGGGGGTTGCAGGCGCGGCAGACCCCACTGTGGTGGCCGTACTTTTGGCAGTACCCGCACCGCTTGGGCGGTGGGGTCCAGAGCCCGCAGGGGTATCTGAGATACCCTGCAAAGACGTGGGTCGGTGGGGCGATGGATCTGAACCCCACTTTTAAGAGGGGGCTCGGGCTTGCCGCGGAGGGCCACCCCAGGCGGACTACCCCGCATACTCCCTGAGGGGTCAGCTCCCCGAGGTTCTCCTCCTCCGGGAGGTGCGCCAGCTCTGGGGCAAAGATTGTTATATAGGAGTTGTTAAGCCGGTCGGCCACCACCACCTCCATCGGATGGGCCAGGAAGTGGCTGAGGTTGAGGAGGGCCCTGGCTTGGGCCCTGGAGACACAGCTGCTCTTGTTGTGCATTTCGATCAATGAATATCGATGACATCATAAAAACAAATTGTCAGTAGCGAGACTGACCTAACTTCCACAAAAGTAATGATTACAGATACTGACAGCAGCGCGACCAGGAGTTATTTTGGGTGCGGTACCCTTGTGGCCTTATTCGTGTCCCTCACACCTATATGAAGATTCCTTTCGTATGCCACGTGTTCCTACTGTCCAACATGTTGCACCTCTATAAATATTTGTTCTTTATATGCTTTATATTTGCTTCACATAATAAGGCATGAGTCACACGGAGTCGGGTTATCTCGGATCATTGTTTGTTCATACAATGTCATGGTGTACTACTTCGGTGGCTCTGAAACCGAATTTAAATTTAAATTAAGAAAGAACAGTAGCATTCGGCATAAGACGTCAACGAACAGTAGCATTCGGCATTTGTGTGCGCGTCAGCAGCGGTGACTGCTGCTGACGCGCACGCAAATCCCAAATCCACACAAAGGACGGCAGTGTAGAATATGCATAATACTTGACCTGACCTAACACCTTGATCTGGACACATATTTGAAAGCACATATCATTCTTTTATCATGTTCTGTACGAAAAAGTTTTCTCTTTACTGCGATAAAAAGAGATAATTTGACTCGACTTCTGTTTAGTAACCTTGACCTTCATTATAATTTTCGGAAAGCAGAGTTATTCCATTTCACGACAGAACATTATGATCTTCATTTGCTGTTGCTATGCTTCAACTACAGCGAATGGTGGCATTTTGGAGATGTGGGAATATTATCCTCCTTGATCTGTCCCAAGTCAATTTCAAGTGAAATTAGAAATCTAATTTGTGAATGAGGTCAAGAAGGTAAATATGATGGGTCCAAGCTCTACCAAAAGTATAGAAAACTCCGCAATTAACCTTTTGGAGTGGAAAGGTTACAAGTACCTACAGGGTTGCAGTAAAAATGTTCCTGTTGCGACACACCTGGTACGTGGACCATTTCAATTCCACCGATTTAAAAACTGTTGATTTCTGATCTTATTCCAATTTTCAGAAGTGTTGTACCTTATATCTCCCACTCTAGAGCAAAGAAACCATTCGAGCCGACATGTCCATTTCAAGACCATCGGATGGCATTTCTGGGAATCTCATGGACTGACCTGTTCGGACTCCTTGGTCGTGATCGGAGAGGCCTGCGCCCAGTGTGGCCTACTCTTGCAATTGGTTTCGCCATTGGGTACGGGTGGAGTTTTTAAACTGTTGTAAAAATAAATAGTAGAACGATTGGGTTGATTGATGCCTGTAATCCGGTGTGCATTTTAGTTTGCTTGATGTCGTGTGTGGTGATTGACTAGACTGGGCGATCACGATGACTACATCAATGCACATGCTTGAATCAGAGGACATTGCTTTCGATTGCTATGCTTTTGTGGAAGCTATGCCCCCTTCCCGTCCCTGAACTCGCCCCACCAAAACTTTGGCTTCACCCTTCCTAATGTTAGGCACCGAGGAAATACGTTCACCTGTCGTCATCACAGTTCAAGCCTGCTGTGCTCCAATGCTCCATCAAGGCCGATGTGTTTTAGCCTGCATATGGGCGCATACATATTTCATTTAAGCCGTTGTATGTATGTTGGTGTGTGGAGTGAGGGGAGGGTGACGATGACGTTGAGGATATAGATGACGTTGACGATGATGATGGACCCGAGTCCATTGTATGATACTGTAGTCGCATGCTATGATTCACAATTTGTATGTTGATATGTATTGTGCATTGATCTTTTGTTTATCTGGCTTCACCTGTTGCTGGACGATTTTCCCGTTTGCGAGGATGCTGAATGTACATAAACATACACATCGTCAAATACAGCTCATAATTATTGAGGTCTGAAGATATACTGGGCGAAATCCGATGAGTTTTTTAGGGGGAGGTGATCAAATAAACTTCGCCCCCCCCCCCCCAATGATTTTCCAAAATCGACGCCCTTGCCTAGTGTGTCCCATTCTTGGTCTTGGATGCGCCATTGGGTGCGGACGGAGTTTTCAGGCTGTTGCAAAAAGACAAATAGCAGAACGATTGCGCTGATTGATGCCTGTGGTCCATTGTGCATTTGTTTGCTTGTTGTGTGTGGTGACTGACTAGACTCGGCAATCACTCTGACTGCATCAATGCACATGATTAATCAGATGACATTGTTTTCTATGTCTTCGCTTTTGTGAAAGCTGTGTCTCTTCCCCGACCTTGAACTCACCCAATCACAACTTTGGCTTCGTCCCTCCATAATGTTAGGCGCCAAGGAAATACTTTCACCGATTGTCATTACAGTTCAGGTCTGCTGTGCTCCGATACTCCATCAAGGTCGTTGTGTTTTAACCTGCATCTGATCGCTGAAACATTTTTATTTAAGCCGGTGTGTGCTTGTTGATGTGCGGAGTGAGGACGAGGAGGGTGACGGTGACGGTGATGGTGACGGTGACGGTGACGGTGACGGTGACGGTGACGATGACGGTGACGATGACGATGACGATGACGGTGACGGTGACGGTGACGGTGACGGTGACGGTGACGGTGACGGTGACGGTGACGGTGACGGTGACGGTGACGGTGACGGTGACGGTGACGGTGACGGTGACGGTGACGGTGACGGTGACGGTGACGGTGACGGTGACGGTGACGGTGACGGTGACGGTGACGGTGACGGTGACGATAGATCCGAGCCCACCACATGAAACTGCGGGCGCATGCCAGTTCTGAAAGTTGTTATGTTGACATGTACTGTGCACTGCTCTTTTAATTATGTGACTTCATCAGTTATTGGACGATTTTCACCATGGGTGAGTAAGCTGAATAAACATAAACATACACATCGTCGAATAAAGACTCAGAATTTCTGAGATCTGAAAATATAGTAGGCGAAATCCGATTAGTTTTTTTTTGGTTCTGGGGGAGGGGTCGTGCGTTGGTACTTCACCCCAATGTTTTTTTTTAATCGACATCCCTGCCCTAAATATTATGCTTTACTGACTACTGTAGGAGCATAGTAGATTATTTCATAGTAGCATAGTAGATGCGCCCATACCTGTAAACACAATTATGGGCGCAATATGACCCTGGCAGTCGTCGCTCCCCTAAACCGCAATTCATCATAATCATTTAAGTTCAAAATTATATAGTCCTCAAAATGATATATTGAGGCTTGCTAATCAGGCTCCAAGACGAGGGGTGAATGTGGTAAATCTGAGTAGAGCTCTAGGCATTGCGTGAGAAGAAATATACGACCTTCAATATATCAGGAGGTGCTGAGTTTACATCAGAAGTAACGTTAAGGATTATACTGTATTACTCAGCGTTTCGGCCAGTGGCCATCGTCAGCCAGTCACTCCTGACGATGGCCACTGGCCGAAACGTTGAGTAATACAGTATAATCCTTAACGTTACTTCTGATGTAAACTCAGCACCTCCTGGTATATTGAAGGTCGGATATTTCTTCTTACACAATGTCTAAAACCCAGGAGCATCTAAGAGCCATTCTTCGTTATATTAGAGCTCTAGGGCACTGTCAGCCAATGCCAGTGTAGGCAAACTCTAATTAGCTTTGCAGATGAGTGGGACTGGCTCTTTGGGTCCTGGAAATTATATTGCAGGGGTGGGCTGCATTTATTTGACAAGAGGTTGCGCATGATGAACAGGGAATACAAGTATGTTTTTCATGGAAAATAGACTTGGTCATGAATAGGGTAGAAGGGACACTGGCATCTCACAGATATGTAAATTCTGATATACGCGGCAATATAACCTGACATTTAGCCAACAGGGATAGTTGCAGTTAAAGGGCGCAGAGTGGTAATTCATGAAGAAATGAAAGCTTCTGAACATGACACAGCCAAAACAGGTGCATGATGTTCAATGCACTCTCAGTATTTTATGGAAACTTGCTGGTTTTCAGTGATATTTCCAATGAAGAACCATATTTTGTTTGTATTAGTCAAGCATGGGTCGGCCAATGGTTTCGCCTCTAGCTCTAGTAGTTTGTGATTTGTAAAGCACCAATAATTATTCACTAATATGCATTCCTAAGTTCTACATGTGTGCATGATTGTTTATGCAACCACTATAAATATACAGCAAGTAAATACATATGATTTTGAAAATATTAGTCTTACAATGTTTTCTACCTTTTGAAGGTTAATTGAAAGCATACATTTTACTTGCGAAATTTGGTGAAAGGTATAATAAATGTATAAAAGGTTAAGACATCACATATATTATGGTCTTATACTAGCTTGATTTGGATCACTCCAAAAGGTCAGTATATTTGTAGTGGTGCACTCTTTGCCTAGCTTACATGATCATGATCTCGTACCTAATGCAGCTTTAAAAAAGCAAACTGACATTTATTGGATAATAATAAAGTAAAACAAATAGTTTTAATCTTAAAGGATACGATGTCCATCTGTGCTCACAAGCCACCCTTCAGTAGCAAGATAAATTTCCAGCTTATGCTACTCAGCTTGTTATGTGACGAAAGAAACATGGTGACATTAAACATTTTATGCATTCCCCCAGGAATACTGGGGCCACTGTTGTTCCCTGTATTTTTAATAGCATGAACAATTTCCTGCACAGTAGTTTTGCAATTCACTGAGGTTTTGAAAGTCTACGAGCAATCATAGAACACTACAAATGTTGGCAATAGTACGACCCAAACCAGGAGATAAATATATCAATAATATTATAATATACAAATGTTATCGCAACGAAGATATAACGAAAACGGTATTCTCGCAAATTGGCGTAGACACGTGCCATAGTCATGTACTTGTATGTATTGCGAATTGTCGGCATATACTGTATGGACAGTACTTTGCGGGTGCGCCTGATGGCCATACAATTGGCTCACAGTAAAGCCTTCATCACTAGTATTTCATTCTGAGCGTGCTGACATATTGGTGTGTCTGCTAGGCTTCGACAGGACTTTCCGGCCAACTTCAGTTTCCACGCTGTTCCACCTTTGGATATCATTTCGTTTGGCATAAGTGACTAGTTTTCTTGTTGCTAAAATTAAACGGATGTCATTCACTATGACCAAACCAAATTATACCAAAAAATGCATTCCAGTGCATGTTGAGTTATTCTGTCATCTTCAGACCTCTCACCTCAACTCATCCGTTTTCAAATGAGCCTACGGCAACACTCCCGATGGGTGTGTCAGTATTCATGAACATTCATGGTACCAGCAATCATACCCGGTAAATATCCTTGAAAATTGGCGTATACACGTGCCATAATAATGTAATTACCGTGTTTTATCGCCAATTGTCGGCAAGCAGCGTATGGACAATGTTTTGCGCGTGCACCTGATGGCCATGCAATCGGCTCGCAGTAAAGCCTACGTCATTAGTATTTCATTCTGAGTGTGGTGCCATATTGGTATTTCTATTAGGCTTTGACAGGAGTTCCTGGCCAACTTCAGCTCCACGTTGTTCCGGTTGCCAACAGCATCCGAGGAACCAATATTGCAGACCCGGCGTTTCACTCCGATCCTGGGTCTCTGCCTCGCGGCGCAAACCGCCATGGACGTCAGTGAGACCCTGCTGGAGGAGGAGGGATTCAACTTCGTCTTTCCGTACAAGATGTCACAGGACCACCTGGAGTTGCTGTTCGGCCGAATCCGACGCTACAACAACTACCCAAACGTGGCCCAACTGTAGCACGCCATGCGCATACTCACAACTTTATATCGCCATCTGCCACTGGGAACTGCACGGCACGGGACGACAGCCACGACAGCCTGCTTAAAATCCGTCGTCGAAAACCGCAACGACCGGCGCTCAGCGAATACAACCCGATGCCGGCGGTTGCATCTCCTCACAACGGGGGACATCGGGTCGTCGTTCGTGGACAACTGTGTTGAGTATATTCCCGGTTATGTGTGTCGCAAGGTGTTAGCAACGGGCGCGATCGAGTGCGGTGAGTGCATCGGTGCACTCCTGTGCGACGAGAACTACCCTCCTTCGCATGAAATGATGGGTCTTGTGAAGGTGCGGGACAACGGTGGACTGTTCATCCCTTCGGCGTCGACGTACGCCAGCATGCCAGCGATCGTAGTGCCAGCAGAGCGGCATTTGACGGCTTCAAGGAAGTGTGGTGCTATGAATCGGTCAAATCTGTCACTGAGAATTCGGTGTAGTGTTCTGGCAAAGTTCATGACGGAAAGCACCCATGACCTGCTCCCTGGTGTACAAGACCACATGCTTGAATCACGAGCGAGCCAATGCCATGCCGTGGTGATGGTGCCAACCAGATCGTGGCGAGCTACTTGCGTGTTCGCAGTGTCTACGCCTACGCGAAACATGTTACTTTGAGTGGACTGCACAGTAGGGCACAGCGTCCTTTATAAATTTTTGATTCGAGATTCGGCCCTACAATTTTGAGATGTAATCGAGTGTGCTGATTTCAAATTCGAAAGCTGTTTTTGGATCAAAGCATTTTCTGGTCCGCAAATTTACACTTTTCTGCAGGCATGATTCCTAACTTTATGCTAAATATGAAACTATGGACACAAAGACATGTCTGAAAGTTGTGGGACTGTTATATTCGTGATGTTCACACCAAAATACCTATGATTACCACTTTTCAGCGCGCTAAAGCGTATATTGGATATATTTCTGACGGTTTCTCTGGTCCGTTCGACACATCTCTCACCAACGCCATCTATAGGTGTTTTTTTTCATTAACTCGGAAAATTGACTCATTGAACTAGACATATGTCAAAAGCCTGTCCAGTATGCATATAAAATGTACACTAACGAACTGAAAACTGATGCCTAAGTTCACTCAGGGGCGGATCCAGGGGGAGGCAATAGTAGGTATGTTGAAAAAGGCAAAGACAGGTTCGTATACAAAATACAAAAAGTGAACACGTTTCTTGAAAACTTCAAATAACATAAAACGAGCTTTGAAGTATCATAGTAATGGTTTGTAATGTAGGAAAACATTGCATAACACACAGGACTACCGTTTAGTGATCCGCTGAGGGTAATAATAGATATCTGAAGGACAGAATGCATAAAGTACAGTTTTGTGTGGCATTTTTACTACTCCCCGTCATTGGCCTACTTCATAGCTTCCATTATATCCTTCTTAGAGAGGAACACTGGCAACTGTTTTCTGTGGTGGGCGCTGACGCGGACAGAGCCATCTCGGCCTCCTGACCTTTCCAGCGGCTGTCGTGACGTGCTGGACCGCCCGCTCCGTCGACTGGGCATTCGCAGGGAACGGAGGGACATCCAGCGGCATGGATATGATCCTCCTGAGTTCTGTTGCGGCGATTCCACACGTAAACATAGGTTCCGTGATCTCTGTGTCGTCCCAGTCGATCAGTAGTATAAGTGATGAGGTGGACATGTTGATCTTGGGGTGCTTTCTCGTCCTTGGCGACTTGTCCCCGTACTCTGCTCCTCCTCTCACACCGATGATCTTTTCGATGGCAAACTTCCTATCTTCAGGTTGTTCACTGGCGAGAAGGGACAGCAGGAGGCTCTCAGGATGGGCGTACCAGGCGGAAGACCGAACACAGCGGGTAACCGCCGCCTGAACCTCTTCTGGTTGCGTACGAAGGGTCCGGAGATGGGTTATTATGTGTTTGGGTGCGTCCACGATTTTGGCCTTCGTCTTAATCTCAAAGTAGCACTTGAAATATACGTTGACACAGAACTCTGCCAGCCGTCTTAGGATTCTCTTGTTTGAGTCGGTGAGCCCGTGCTGCCTGGTCTACAAGTACACTATCCTCTCACCTGTTGTCAACCAGCGCGCGTGGTTCAGCTTGCCAGGCTTCATTTCTTACATACCTGCATGCAGACTTGCAGCTTTCACCGCCCGACACAGTTCGTAAGAGACCTTCTGGTCTGTTGACATGCTGTCAAGTACATCTTCTGGGATATCCACATATTCCTCGCCTTCAGCTAGCCGTTCAAACGCTGGGTCATACCTCATGTCTTCAACCTTCGAATGCATCTTTCCAACAGGGCCTTGAAATCCGTCCCTTGCGTTTGTTGGGCCGTCCAGAGAAGTGATAATGTGTCATGTGTCATAATGATAATGTGATAAGTGATAATGAGTGGCAGTTCTCCTGTGTGTATTTCTATTATTTCCACCAGCCGATCACTAAACGGTAGTCCTGTGTGTTATGCAATGTTTGCCTACATTACAAACGATTACTATGATACTTCAAAGCTTGTTTTGTTATTTGAAGTTTTCAAGAAACGTGTTCATTTTTTGTATTGTGTATACGAACCTGCCTTTGCTTTTTTCAACATACCAACTATTGCCTCCCCCTGGATCCGCCCCTGTGGGAACTTAGGCATCAGTTTTCAGTTCGTTAGTGTAAATTTTAGATGTATACTGGACAGGCTTTTGATATATGTCTAGTTCAATGAGTCAATTTTCCGAGTTCATGAAAAAAACCTATAGATGGCGTTAGTGAGAGATGTGTCGGACAGACCAGAGAAACCGTCATAAATACATCCAATATACGCTTTAGCGCGCTGAAAAGTGGTAATCATAGGTATTTTGGTGTGAACATCACGAATATAACAGTCACACAACTTTCAGACATGTCTTTGTGTCCATAGTCCCATATTTAGCATAAAGTTGGGAAACATGCCTGCAGAAAAGTGTAAATTTGCGGACCAGAAAATGCTTTGATCCAACAACGGCTTTCGAATTTGAAATCAGCACACTCGATTACATCTCAAAATCGTAGGGCCGAATCTCGAATCCAAAATTTATCAAGGACGCTGTGCCCTACTGCACAGTGCCCATATGAGGCACAATTTGTATAAGCAGGTGCTGTTTGCGCACCAATAGGTTATATGTTCAATGATCCTATTGCTATTTGATACAATGGGGCAATATAAGATGGACATACAGCATGACAACGTGAAAAATGCTCAGATCTATGTGAAGTACTCAAACAGTGAATGCAATGTCACATGTGAAATCGTCTAATTTTCTTGTCCTGACGGTTTAGCCCTCGCTGTCTGAAGTCTGAAGACCTGAGTAAATGTATCCGACCCTATCATGCTCCTTCATCTGTGTATTATGCACACAATATTTAAGCAGCATTGTTTTACCGAGGCCAGTAATCTTCAAAGTCATTGTGTCAGTCATCTCTGCATTTCAATAACCAATGAATATTTTCCACTTTCGCCGTCAACAAAGCAATACGGCTTACACTCAAAATCAACAAGTGGTGTTTCCCGGATCGGTTCATTATACCGCTCCTCGTGCCCTCAGAGGAAATATTTTGGTCCGGATTGCACCAAATTTATGTCTTTAATAGCTTAGAAAGTTTCAAAACCCTGGCTGAGATCATTTTCTAGTCGTGCACCTTCAAAAACATCCGCCTTCCGCCGTAGGAATAGCATTACGGCGCTAAATCATGTCACTCTCCGCTTGGCGGCACTAGTGTCGTGAGATAGGAATGGCCGGCCGGGTACCGCGTCAATGGGAATAGTCTGTCTAGTCTTAGATTGGTCAATGATCCGGGCGCCCTTGTCGCGTGCGCATGTTTCAGAGTTCTTGAATAGCATCAGGAACCTAGCTGTTTTCTTTCTTTTCTGGAGATCCCCCTGATGTCCGCATTAACATTGCGTCTGGCGCCTAGCGGAATACCCAGAGTCGCATTTGTCCAAGATATATCACTATATGAACAGGGAAATGCAGCCTAAGATGTATAAAGGCTAGCGATAATGCAGATGTGTTGTCTAGCAGAGCACAATTTTCACTTAAGCGAGAACAGAAGATGCTCAAGTTTGATGTTATTCAAGAATGACCTAGAAGCAAAAATTTCAAACGTTTGCTGATTTACTTTTCGCAGATTTTGTGACGACAGATAGCCAGTGAAGCTGGTTTATTAGCTACATCGGCTTTTAGTATTTTTGGTGATTTTCTTGCGTATATATTTTGACTTTATAAATGATTAAGTAGTATTTTGTGGCAATGATACTCAGGTAGCGAGGCTTGGGGGACACTCATTTTTGTTTGTTTGGGGGGGGGGGGGGGAAATCGCTACTTATCGGAATTTTTTGGGGGGTCATGTCCCCGGCACCTCAATGGTTATACCCATGGAAACAACCACTTAAGGCATTCTGCCATAGAGAGGGCATCACCCTATCACTTCCACCGCCTCTCGGCGACAAACACCCAGCACTCCTTCAATTGCTATTTGAATATCTGTATGTCACAGAAATAGCAGGAGCTCTGTAGGTACCACATCACCAACGCTCACATCAACCCACAATACTTGACCGCGAAACACTCGTAGGAAACATGTAAATAGCCATCCCCGCATGGCGTCAGACGTACATGAGCCGATTTCCTTCCCAGTTAGGAATAATTGGCTACCTAGCGGTGCCGTCGGAGGTCGATGAGACGACTTGTCTTAGGAAAACATAAAACTAAAACAAACAAAAATTAGCATAACGTAAAACAACTACCCAGGGGAGGCATCGGACGTAGATGAGCCGATTTACTTTCCGACTCATAACGTAAATGGCTACCCAGAGGAACAACGCAAGTAGAAAAGCCGAATTGTCAAACACCGCAAAAACCCAACTGACAACCCTGCACGGCATGTTTCAACTAACCACCTACTAACAACAACAACCAACACGCGGCAGCCGGCGTGAGAGGCGGTGTGGACAATTGCTTCCCTGTTCGCACGGTAAAGATCCCTCGATGCTCTTCGATAAGAGTAGGCTAAAGCCGGTACCCTGGCAAAATCGACTCGCCACTCTTAAAACACCCCACCCCCACCATAACTATAAAATATTTGTTGAACAGTAAAGTAAACGTAAAACCAGTTAGATATCAGGGAGACGTCCCTAACCCAGCCCCCGCCTTCAGCACCCAAAAAAAATTCGCACAAAGTAACGAAAAATTCGCACAAAGTAACGAAAAATTCGCACAAAGTAACGAAAAATTCCCTTAACGTAAATGTCCACTTGCCTACACCTTGATCGAAAACACTCGCGTTTATAGATAGACGTGTAACGTGTTCCTTTAAAGGCGGCGCAAATGACCTTTATGATCCGGCACGCCTAAAAAGTCAATCTCCCCCTCTCCTGGTAGTAGATCAGTGCTCTCGTACCCCATTATGGAATGGTTCACGGGGCAAGCCGATGCGGCGGCGGTGACACGCGTCACCGCCGCAACGGAATCCTCTGTTCCTTCTTTGTCCTAACGGAGTCGTCAAGACCGCACTGAGGGTATGGTACAGCCAAGCCGTGCACATCCTGGGTGTTATTTAGCAACGTCTCCCTGTGGTTTTTCGAGATTCTGTACGACTATCCACACATCCACACGCAATCCCCAGGCGCTACAGAAGGAGGGCATTCTGGAGCCACTAGATGAGCCCTCAAGCGCACCTCCATCAGAAAATTTCTAGAAGGACACAGTCAAAGGTCTTGTAAGGGTCATTTCGGCTGAAAATTAAAGGGGATGAGGTGTACTCAACGATCATAAGGGGCACATTTCCGTCTCTAGATGCGTCTTTAGCTGAAAAAAAAACTATAAAGGGTTCCACTCTAGCCTGACTGGAGGACCACCTTTCCTCGTCTATTTTCCATGAAAGATGGGCGCCACCTTGCCATGAGCGGACACATATCCCTTGTGCCCTCTGTATCTGTCTCCGCAAGAGGATGAACGGCATGGACGGGTCAGGTCGGAGTACATACTTAATGTACTGGCTTAATTGCGAATAGATGATGTGGTTTTTCATTGAGATATGCATATATATATATATATATATATATATATATATATATATATATATATATATATATATATATATATATATATATATATATATATGGGTCTGTTCCCGTAGCTCCACTAACCTCCACAAACCTCCACTGGTCGCGCAAACCCAGTGGAGCAGAAGCTCCACCAGTCGAAGAGCAGGGTCCAATAGAGCAGCAGGGTTCAATTGTTCAGTAGAGCTCAATCACGGCGCACTTGTTTCGTATGTTTGCGCGTAAACAACGTCCTCCGTCATATGAATATCATCTTCATGCATCAACTGAATACCAGTATCATCCTTCGCAAAGGAAATATGAAATAAAACTATGAATGATAATCGAAGTAACACATGCGGACCACATAACATCCTTTTTATGGTCTTTAATCTAGGTCATTCGTCCTAAGGGGAAGATGTTAGTTTTCCGGCGGGATCCACCGCTGTCCCCGTGCCGCGACTACCGCAATGCGGCGCCAACTAAGATTCCACTCGAGCCCGATCGACGAGGTCGAGCAAGTTGAGATGGAGAAAAACCAGCATCGGGTAGAGAAGCGTCCCAGGTCACAGGTAGCCGGGCAGATCCAGACACCAAATTATGTGCTGTACATTAACCCGTCTCGTCTCGGGGGTTCTTCAACCCCCCCCTCAGGTTTCTCGCAGATAGCGGACGACATGCTGATTTGACATGCTGATTACAATTTTTTAGGTCAGGTCATCTAGGGTCAACGAGTAAGTGAGGTCACCATGGCTAAAAAAAAAACTTTCGGTGGTCGCCGACGAGAAATAATTTTGGGGTGTTGGTCGCCGGTCTGATACGGATTCAACGGGGGGGGGTAAGGGCTCACTCCCCATTTGGGAAGAATGATATAAAAAAAGTCGCGAAAATGACATTTTGGTACATTTAGCGTTTCTAAGAACCGAAGATATTCCCTGCAAATTTAATAAAATAACCTTAGTTGGACGCTTCTCTAGACAATTGGCTCATCCACGGAAGTTTCGCGTATTCCAAACGGACTTCTGGGTCCGTCAGTGCTGACGATAGGAAAGGTATTGAGAAAGTGCTAAAATAATGTTTTTCATTCGTTGCGAGATGGCGAAACCAGTACAGTAGGATGCCAAAATTCGCCATGGAAACGATGCAATTGAACAGACATTCACATATCGTGTGGGCAGTGCACACTGAATCATATGGCTCATGAGCCTGATACCACTGAGTCGGATCTGAACAGATTCAAATTTTTGTCAGTCTGAGTCGCGAGTCGAATGAGTTTTCAAGATCTACGACTCGCACGTGAGCCGACTAAACAAATATGAGTCGAGCACATGTGTGCTTCACATATAGTTTACCACTGGACTGAGATATATCTGATGCCAATGTATTCCTGTTTCATTGACTATGCAGACCAGCAAAGTCGCTCGGCGATAGGATAGGACGAACACATTTCGCTAAAAACTGGAAATCTGGCAGAAAAAAGATGGAAAAAGATGGAGTCATTCGGGATATTGGTAATCCCAAAAACACTGCTGGAATACTTCCGCCGTATACGGAAGGGATGAAGGTTCTAGTAATGGACGAATACTTTAAATGTCTATGGATTGACATCTTATCATCTTGCACACAAAAGTTGCAAAAACATATCATTGCTGAGAAATACCAAGCACATCGATGCAGGGAATGTAGTAGGAAAACCAACCTACTAGATGAGCCGTTTTCCTCAGGAACATATTAAACACATCCTTCACACCCGGGTATGCATATTTCGTGAAGAAAAAAACGCAGCTATCTTTATCTGGAAGAAAAAGATAGTCCTTCGCGAAACATGCGGTTATGTGACTGGACATTCTATATGAGCTCAAGTGTTGCACATCTAAATAGCGTCTTCTGAGAAATTCTGACTTGCTTATACAATATAACATCGCGGACCTGTTTCACATTATTGCAGAAGTGGCTACTGCCACCTCACACACACGACAGTAGCCACCCCACAGCCGTGTCAGCGATCGCCTCACATACGCCACAAGTAGTGATAACAAATGTCACAACTCGCTGTTACTACTCAATATCTCCAGATTGTTCACGTCCTCACAACCACGACAGTAGCCACCTCAGACGCAGCAGTGGTAGCTTCACGGGCGCGGCGGTAGTCACCTCAGCCGCAGCAATGGAATCCTCATGAGTGCGGAAGCCGTCTCACAGCCGCCTCAAGTAGGCAAGGCAAGTGGCACTAGTCTTTACTGTTTTTCTATGTCTCTAAAGATGTAAGAGCGAGGATGCCTGGACGACCTATGGCAGAAAATTACAGTTCCGTCCACCGCATCCGCGATGCTTGTGCGGACAGTTGTTTAATTGAGGATTTTTTGGAGCACTCTTTCTATGAGCCAATCTGCGTGTGCCACGTCAGGGCCATTCCACCGAACAATCAACTCACATGTGGCGTTTTGGTGGTCAAGCACACGATTTGTACCGAACACGGCCTTGACTGTGCTGGCCATGCTTTCCACCACGCTCTCGGCAGGCGAGAACAGCCACAGGCGTACCACCAACGCCATGTAATGTCTCAAGCTGGGTTCACTCTTGGCAGCGCACCAACGTCCCTTAAAAAGCTGCTTGCACTGAGAGTACGGCAGTTCCTTGAGGGCGTCGTAAGCGGCGCGGACGGACTCTGGTGGCACGCTGCTGGGAATCAATCCGCTGATGTGCAGACAGATGCAGCCGTATCGTGCCGACGACACTCCAGGTCGGCGACGCCTGGATGGCGCGCAGGTCACTGACCATGCGGACGTCGTCCATGCTGTTCGACAATTTCTCGTTGTTGCTGCCCTTGGAACAGCCGCGCGAATCGAGGCCCTTGGCACGGCTCTTGGAGCGTTGAGCCAGGGCCGACGTGAAGGTCGATATTTCAGTTACCTTGGGAAATCATAAATATGGTTTACACAAAACGTCATACATTCTGAGGATACACTACTATGTGAGGGTGGGATTTAACCGAGATAAAGGCTAATAATTCGCTTTTGAATGGAAATGATTGGCTAAACATAAGCTATCAAGGTATTACAACCACAATTTAAATATTGTGCCTTGACATTACCCTAGTCAGTAAAAATACGCAATTAAGAGTGGCAACAGAAACAACGGATCGGTTAGATCATTGAATGAGATCATGACAGTTAATGGTACTCCCCACCGACGCCGCTCGTGTATCGGCGACACAGTCAATTAGCTACTTGTTTTTCCTATTTTCGTTAATAGTTCAGTAGCTATATTTTGAAGTAAAATTAGTGTTCAAAAGATTAACGATATATTTACATTATTGGCATCAGTAAAATGGTTTTAGAAAGCTTGCCAGTGTGGAAAACATTATAATTTTTATAGGCGGTGGAGGGTGCCTGATAATTCAGTAACATCACCGACCAGACCACACTGAATCAAGTCACAGTTAGCATGACAGCACCCTAGTTGGATGTTCAAAATCCATATCACCAAGTTGAACTCCAATGCAATACATTGCGAAGTGTGAACTCTCGACATACAAGTGGTATGGCCAACATTATACATATCTTTGTGGTTTTTCTCACTAACGAGATTTGCTTGAAACAAACCTGACACTCCACTTCAAGTGGAAAATAAGCAAGAGCGATGTGGAACTGGGCACGATAATGCGGAAGGCCATTAAGGCCAGAGACCCCGGTGAACCCATGACAAACGACTGCTGCTTTGAACATATGGAACATGCCGGGAAAACACCTCACCTGCCAAGCGCATGCTTTCAAAATGTCATGGGGAGCAGACATAGACCCATCAGTAACCAAATCTCATTTTCGTGGTTGCACCAATTAAAAACAATACAGCCCTTCAGCGCACATATTTTGGGAATACCCTGTAGACAACCAGGTTTTTAATACCTGGGACGGAGACAAGGTCTGTGGATGTCCAGACAGGGTCGGCCAGCGCTTCTCCATGTCTACTGGGTCTTCCTCAGCCAGTACGTCCCGGATAGCTTCGACACCAAGTGCCTTGTTGGGCCTCCTTGGACGCGGAAGGGTCGCGTCCCTTAGGCGTAGCACCTCCAGCATGGCCTCATGGCGTTGCTGTCGCTCCCACGGCAGCAGCTGCAGGTTTTCCTGTGCCTTGCTCGCCTCTGACAGCGTGGTATACACGTCCAGAAGCGCTGACACACGTGCCCGGAACCGAATATCTGAAATCAATACATTTTACAGGCTATTGAACAGCTAAAACAAGCGAGTCAATCAATTCGGTCCAATATCACACTCCGAACCCAGTGACTCCAATGAACCAAAACCTTTACTCCGACTTCGTACTTTTAGGGAACCTCGGCTTCGTGCTGGATCATTATGCAATCACGTAAGTTCCCATTTCAGCACATATTGTTATCGCATCCTGAGTTATAATTAAGATGAGGGTGTAAGCACTGGACTGAAACAGCATTGGGGAAGTGTACACATTCAATGACTCTCCTAGTGTCCACAAATTGCACGGCTTACGTGAACAACACTAGAATTTGGCTTAATCCGACCTCCAGAATACAATAGATTTGGTATCTTATGTTACTAGACTATTGTGTAGAGCAAAAATGCAGAAAATATAGACAATGACTCTTTGCGTTGTAATACTTCCGATGTGCATTTTCTATATAATTACGTGATGCTAATGCAAATATTACTGGTTTTGACCACTATCAATTCACGTACATCATTTGGACAATTGTTTCGACGTCCTAACTGGTTTTGAGCTGCCGACTAGCTATGCTCTACTCAAAAGTTAAATTTCAAGGCACCGACCAGGACCCACCTTCCCAATCGTGATGGCTAACCTTTTATCGTTTTGATGTGTTCTCGAACCTCGGCCGCTGCGGCATGCTTCACCTGGCCAGACTCCAGCTGGTTCATCAGCGCCGCGACCAACACGGGCATGTTGGTGATGAACGCCCGGATCACATTCGCAGCATGCGGCGCGAACCGTGTCTCCGACCACAAGAGTAAACTTCCTGTTGGAACGCCGAGAGCCTTGGCAGTCGCAATGAAGTGCTCTCTTCCATTACCGTAGGCGAAACGCCTGTTGACACGTGTGACTATGTCTAGCGTGGCGTTCACCCATTCACATTGTGGATGCTTGCGCACGTCGCCGTCGGCTGGCTCCAGCAGATGCGCGCCGTCCCAGAGGCAGGGCACGCAGGGCGGCTTGGAGCGTTGAACATAGTCACTATGCGACGCTCTCAACAGATTCAAAAATCGAGCAGGCACGCCGCCGTGGTGGTACTGACCATCAGTACATATGGCAGACAGCTGTTCCACAGCTGTTATTGCTGAATTATTGGCCGTAGCCAGCCACTCTTCGGCGAGCGACGCTCCGCCGTGGTCTTTAACCACTGGGGCGGCCAAAATGTAGCTTTGCACGAGCTCTTGATGAGGTGCATCGGGTATGATGGTGATGATCGCTGTGATGTCGATGGTACGGTGCATCACAGTCACTTTATCCGCGACTAGGGCCACGCACGGGGTGTTAGTCGCATGGTCGGCGACGCACCTCATTACTTCATCGCAAAATGCTCGGCGATACCGCTGCATCTGTGTTGCCGAGTGGCAATGTTACCCAGTCTTGCCCCACTCAGGTGGCCAAGCACTATCAGCTCCTCAAACATCACATGAGGAAGGGACTGTTTCATGACCTGGTACGCCACGCGCAGCACATTCTTCCCAATGCGCGCCGAAATCCCCTTCTTGAACACTTTGCGCTCCTAGTGAACTTGCCTGGCCGTCACGTTTACACAATGCCTCTTTCCACTGAGGTGAGACCTTATGGCGTCTTTCAGTTGGCTAAACGCGCGGGGCACATGACAAGGTTTGGGAAAGTTAGTGCCGAGGGTGAAATCGTATCGGAAAAGTCCGAGTGTTTGGCTTAATATTACAAGCCTCACGATCAGGATCGAATTCCGGGAGGCAGACTTTACAGAATATGGTTTGCTTATGTGGTGCACAGGTGAGGACAGGTACACATTCCACGATCGCATTGAAACGAGGGACGCGTTCCTGAAACCATTCAATTTGAGCCTGCGTCAACGTTCACTGGTAAGTATCGATATCGGACTTAAGGAAGACCAACCATCTCGGCTTACCCACACCTTCAAGATTCGTCGCGCCCCCTTGATTTCCATCACTTGAAAGATATATAAATTTGTGGGCGCTACCGCGCGCTGTTCGTCCGCTATCCGCGAAAAAAGACTCGAGATTTCTCACAAATCCAGGGGTGGATATCCTTATATTCAGGAAATAATTCCACATTGAATAAAGATCATAACAAATTATAATTAGCAGAGTGCGAAAACTTGGGTCAGGACCCCCCACCCCCGATCCACCTGCGGGATCCCCAGGCACAAGGCTTAAGTATCATTGCGGGAGGGGTGCTCGAAAGGCCCATAAGATTTTGGCCCCAGTAGGACTGTGCTTGACAAACCCATGGCCTGTATAGTTGCAGAGGAACAATCTGCTGTGCGTACCGACGCAACCGTTTTCTTCGTTTTCACAGTTTTGCACAGATGCAGACATTGTGTACAATCATGGGTGCTGCATTCGATGGCGCATGCCCATTTCATATGTATGCGCCCCTTCCAATAATGCAAAGTTTTCACATGGCACCCAATAGATACGCCCCCAATACATTTGGGCTCGTCCATTGTGTCCATGTCATGCCTACGCCCAGAAATATTTTCCAATTTCAGAAAATAACGCACCTGATGCATACGTATATGCATACTTAGACAGTCCCCTGCATATATCGCCGTTGGAGTATTTTGGAGTGCGCCGCACTCCAAAATGTGTAAACCTGCCGCAGGTTTACACAAGGATCGAATTCTGTGTATATCGACGCGCACGTATGTCACGAGCACTTAAATCTACACAGGCATGGGCTTACGTGTAAATCGACGCATGCGTTGTTCACATCCGCGCAGATATACACCAGTACCGCCTCCTGGGTATATCAACGCCTCCCTGCATCAATTTACGCAGGAATCACCTTATGTGTATATCAACGCGGTCGTATTTCACGCCTACGTAGATTTACACAGGCATGGCCTTCTGTGTAAATCGACGCACGCTTAGTTCACGTCCGCGTAGATATACACCAGCGCTACTGCCTGTGTATATCGACACCTGAGTAGATTTACGCAGGCGAGCGGCTCTGTGTAAATGACGTCAAATCTGCGTCGATATACACTGAAGTCGCCTCCTGTGTAAATCGACGTCCGCGTAGGTTTACGCAGAGCAACAGCTGAGTGTATATCGACGCGCGCGTCGATTTACGCGCGTCCTAGAGGCAAACTCATAGCATACCTTTGATCTGGAAAAAGATGAATGCTGCAAAATAATAGTATCCGATACCTGGCCGAATACTGCCCATTTGGTTAAAATATTGCCGAACATATTCACCACAAAATTATGGTTATGGTCGCCACTGAAGTCTGGTGAGACCGCACCTGGTCGCCGACGTCGTCGGCAGGACGGCGCTTTTTTAACCCTGGAGGTCACCTCCAAAAAAGTTCCACCAATCGTCACGCTTTAACGGATACAGATATTTTAATGAAACTTTCAGCGTTTGCTTATCTTTATGGATGCAATAAAACGTGTCAGTTGAATTTTTATCTCTTTTTTTCGTTTTTGACTACATATAAATTTTGCGTATTTGACAAATTGTAGTTCAAATACAGGATTCTGGCTAAAGTAAGCATTCTTTATTATGGCAAGTTGCCTTCCAACAACGTTTCTCGGTCGGCCCTACCCGTTGGAAAAGGAAAATTTCAGAAAACTTGAAAACGCAAAATTTTGAAATTTCTTTTTAATTTTTTTTTGGGTGGGGGGGGGGGGGAAATTATAGCCCTGGTCGATTTCGCTGTCCTTTTCTCATTCCAAATAAT
>JAOTOL010001142.1:0-150000 GCA_034440575.1 Imbricaverruca yamaguchii | reverse complement strand
GTAATGAAGAAACAGTCCAGCTTGCCTGGTGTAAAATCGTTTTACGTTTGAGATTCATTCGTCACTTGCCCATCAAAGCTGGTAAAATAGCTCAACAAAAGCATAATGAAAATATAAATGTTCTTCCGCGTAACGTCAGCACCAGCTGTCCGGGAACCCTCGTATTGCGCACGCGCAGTGACAGCTGGTACTGTGTCGGTTTGGGCCGGTGGGTGCGGGTGCGTTGATTTTGATGAGTCGGTTTGCACCGTATGTTGTTTTTTATGGATAATACCTCTTTCTCTTTCGTATTTCAGAATCCAGCGACGAAGTGGATAACAGTAGACGAACTCCAGTTTCTTAGGACGGACCCCACGGAAGCAGTACTGTAAGTTTACGCACCGCTCCCAGACCATAGACAGGCACGTAGGTTTGCCTGGGCACCTAGGTAGGTGCATAGATAGGTACCTCCTATCTACCTACCAGGCGCATAGATAGGTACCTTCTATCTACCTGCCAGGTTGTATTTACTGTATGCAAATACGTGTGTACTTAACAAGTGGTTGCTTATGTCATCTGGTGTGGGTTGGAAAAGCAAAGCTGCATAATGTCAAATGAAAGTCATGATCATGGAGATTGGTAGACGTCTATATTGATATAGGCTACCAACCCAAGTATCTCACTGTCACTGCCACACGAAACATCAAAATAGGTATATCTGCCTAATTCTTATCTTTCCCAGATCAACTGGGACAAGAGGAAGAGTAGGGTGTAGGAAAGTTTCTGAATAATTATGACATGCAAAAATGGTGCATGATGCTGCTGTTTTATGGTTTAATGGATGCTGTTTCTTTTTGGCCAAACCAGTAATTGCATGGTGTTTTGCATAATGCAAAATAAACAAGCTATCCATATTTGAACAGTTCCCTTTCATGAAGACCTCTATGAAAATCCTAACCACTTGCAAGAAGCAACTTGAAAATGGACAATTATTTTGTAGTGGTGTGTTGTATTCTGAACACAAAGGTGTGGTTGTGTTATATTGTGAAAATTGTGTTCTTTCAAATACAAGAAAAATACATAAAAGATCAGTGCAACTATGAGCCACAAGGGCACTTCATGGTTCCACTCTGGATGCTCAACCAGTTGCCCAACAAATTTGTGGATCAGCCCCCCCTGGAATACTGAAAAGCAAACCATCTATTCTTATGATTGTCTATGCTGTTTTTAAGATGTTCAATCCTGCTATTGATGATGGTTTCTAGCAGGTGGTTCCAGTGTTCTATTGCCATGTTGTTGAAGAAAGACCTTGTCTTGCTGTGGTTAACTTTGTTTTTGAATTGATTACTTCTAATTGCACATTTCTGTTAAATGAAAACATTTCTCTGAGATATCCAATCTCCAGACCATGGACAAATTTAAAGACCTCAATGAGATCTTTCAGCCTTCTACATCTAAGTGAAAACATTCAATTTCTTCCATCTTTCCTCATATGCCAGGTTGCTTATACCATGAACCATTGTTGTAGCCCTCTTGCACTCTCTAAAAGCCAACAATCTTTTTCATAGTTAGGAGACCAAGCTTGGATGCAGTATTCCAAATGTGGCCTGACATGCACAGTAAAGCATCATGATGACTTCCTCAGTTCTGTATGATATGTTCCTATTTATTGCCCCAAGCATTTTCAGTGCCTTCTTCCTGGGTTCCTTAATCTGTTCTGATGCCCACTTTTATGTTTAGAATAACAACTAAATCCTGTTGAGTCACTGATACTAATTGGCCATCCTTCAAGTATGGAGCCTCATATGCTGCCTACCTACATGCATAAATTTGCACTTATCAAAATTGTATTTGATTTGCCATTCTTTGGACCACTTCAGAAGTTTGTCAAAGTATTTCTGCAGCAAGATATCCTCATTGTGACCATTTATTGGCCTAAATACCTTCAGATCATCTGCAAATTTAAAAACCTTACTGCTTAGGCCACTTTCAATGTTATTTACAAATCTAATGAACAGTAGTGGCCCCAGTACTGATCCCTGGGGGACTCCACTAAGAATGTTTTGCCATGATAACTTTCTACCATCTAGCATCACTCTTTGCTGCCTATCCGAAGGCCACAGCTCTATCCATTTTAGGATGCTACCTGCAATACCATGGACCTGAAGCTGCATCATTTACCATTTATGGGGTACCTTGTTAAAAGTGTTACTAAATTCAAGATATGCCACATCAACCTGATTTCCTTGATCAAATTGTTCGGGTGCTACATGACCAATGTAGTTCATGTGCCCTAAAGCCCTAATAACTAACTTGATCAAATTGTTCTGTAGTGAAGTTCAAAATGTCAGATTTGGGAGACATGATCACCCTTTTCTAAACCCATGTTGAGTGTTTTGAATCAATTTGTTTCATTCAAGTGTGTGTGTAGGTGAGTTTGACCAGCTTGCCACCATGATTCATTCCAGATAACTATTCTATTCTTGATAATTGATTTGAGTACCATGCAGGTTATGAATGTGAGACTTACTGGCCTATAGTTTTCAACTTTCCCTCTTTCTCCTTTGCTTGAAAATAGGAACTACATTTGTCCTTTTCCAATCTGTTGGAATTTCATTTTGTGAAACTGATCTACCAAGTATTATACCAAGTTGAAATGCCAGTTCATTTTCAGCTCCCCTTAATACCCTAGCATACATTTCATCAGGTCCTGCTGCCTTGTTTGGCTTTTTTTATATGATTGAAAAGAACATCACTATCAATGGAATCAACATCATTTATCCAGCCACATGTCACTGAACTGTGGTGTATGGTTGGCAGATTAGTTATATCTTCCAAGGTAAACATTGATTTAAACTGCTTATTCAGCTCTTCAAACATCCTACCATCCTCAAACCAATATAGTCCCATTTACTTCCAGTGGACCAATTGTTCTAGAAACCATACCCAGCTTGTAGAAACTAAAAACTTCTCGCTGTCCTCATTACAGTTCCTAGCCAAATCCAATTCTTTTCCTTCCTTTGTCACTGTGGCTTTTTGCTTCAGTGTCTAGCTTTTTGGTACAACCATAAATTTTCAATATGTGAAGCTTCCTCAAACACTAAATGCAGTTTTCTTAACCTTAATTGCTTTTATCAAGTCTGGTGTAAGTCATGTTGGCTTTCATACCCTTTGTTTGCACCTTTGCCTTTGGGGGACATGTCTAATCTGAATTTCCTTCAAGTAAGATCTGAACTTTTCCCATGTTTTGCAGGTATTTAGATTGGAGAATTCATCTTCCCATCTTACTGCAATTTCCTGAAGACTAACCCATTGAATATATATACATATGTATGTATGTATCCATAAATGTTTTATATCATGAAGAAGCCTCATTTTTAGGTTTTTGTGAGCTTTTTGATAATCCTTGACAAGAGGTGACTTTTGGGGAAAACCATGTAGTCATTACTGATTGGAGGATGGGAACAGTTCCTGGTATTGGTCATTACACATTGTCACTATCCTATAGTTTAGGGATAAGTTACCCAGCTCGCAATGAAGATTGTGAGTTCAAGTCTTACCTGTCATAACTCTTTGTGGCCAATCAGTGTGAGCTATTGGTGATGCTATGCGACTCAACAGCAGAGTGGGAAGCTTATTTTCCTTGTTGGGAGTTGGAATGCAAACATACTTCTTCATGAGTACATTTTCATGGACATATTATTTTTATGCATGAAATATATTTACTGGCACCTGACAGGAAAGCATATGCAGTTGGAACCCATGTACTATGCATAAGTAATATTATACATTGTCTTTTTTGGTGAAACCAAATGCCAAAGCATAGGGACAAAGAAATAAACAATGGATGGCACTAAAAGATGGAGACTCGTGATAATCAGCACAGCTTTGTCTCTCAAAACTCAGGAGCAATGCACCTTTCTTTCACTGCTGGTCTCAGCACAAGGCTAGCCATGTGAAAAACAAGGAAAAATACTTCACATTTCACCCTCAGCTCAGAGCACATACCTCCCAGGGCAGCTAATTCTATACTTAATATAAACGCAACTCGGCTACAGCGCACACTACAATTGGATGTGATAGGTGTGCACAAAGCAAAGGATCAGTCAAGGTCTTATGTTTGCAGTATGACATTGTTATGGGTAGATGATAGTCTCCCATAGAGCCTTGGGCATGAATGATAAACCATGGTCAAAGTACCCGAAGCCTGAATAGCTAACCATTGAAAGAGTTGAAGGCCTTTCTTGAAAGCAAAGTATCCATAGAGCTTTGGGCATGAACAAGCATCTTAAATGCTTGCCACTGAACCAAAGAACTAAGTCGAAGACTATGTATTTCAGGCGAGGATGGAGGATTTATCATTTGGAGGGCATATTTCCTCACAGGAGTGACTGGCTGAAAATTCATTTATTGGAGGGGGGCAGGGTGGACTCTAGCTCCTTTTCATCTCAAAAAGTGCATTTTTGTCCAAAAGGAGTGACTTATACTAAACTATCCATTCAGGAGGTGGGAGGGGGCATGTATCCAAGCTTTCAAGAAAGGGCTTATCCTGGCCATGCAGACACCACCCTCCCATGGATGGGGCAGAGGGCACACCCACAGAGACCCATTCTTATTGCTCTTGGTATATTCACAAGCAGTGCCCCACCAAGCCTTTGGCACACTGTGGGAGGACTGAACTATCTCCATGCAAGAACACTGCAGTGAAGATGGCACGGTCTGCGGCGAACGACAAGCACAAACTATTTATCTAACACTAACCAGGCATGGCACCAGAACCTGCCTCACACACGATGTCTGGAACAGCCTCATCATTACCATCGCCGCTCACCAGGTGGGCATAGCATCCTTTATATATAGCAATGCTTACTAGATGTGGACGGTTGCATAGCACGCATCATATTCTTCATACAAAGTCCTGCCGATAGCGACCATACCGACGTGCCGATGTCCGGCCCCTGTCAGCTGGGGGCGCGGGGGGGTTGGAATGTCCACTCATGCCGAGATCCAGCTGACACCAAACCGACGTTGGGCCGACGTCAGGAAGATGACTGGCTGCTGTTTGGACGATAGCGACTCGCTGTCGTCCGAGGAGTAAAATGTATGACAACGGCCTGGCGTCCACTGGCCGCTATTGATTTGCCAAGCTCAGCCCAACATATGTTGATATTCTAGGTTATTTGCCCGATGTCTGGCAGAGAGCGGCCGGATGTCAGCATGCCACTTACAAGATGCCGAGCTCGCCCTGATACATGCCAACGGGTGATGACGATGTTCTTGACGCCAGCTGGCTGAACATTTCACGCACATCCAATCTGCGTCTCCTGAGTGTTGTGTGTGCTGGGAAGTGGGCGGGAATGGTGCTGGATCAGCACTCAGCAGTCGTCTGACGCTCGTCCGACTGGGCCGGCGGGCTCACCGCTGCTACTAGACCACGCCTTCGGGACGGCTGGCGGACGCGACCTAGCTGGCGTGCCTCCTGTCCCCTCTGCTGCTCACGATAATGGCGCCGGGCAGACGCCGACCTTCAGGCTGGAAGGTGTTTGTTCTCTCCTTATCACTCGGTGCACACTGTTATGCTGGCATGGACGAGTGCTAGGCTCCTCCATTTTCCCACTCTTCGAGCCATGCAGGATGCTGATGACTGCGCACGAATGGCGTTGTCGGTGACCTGACTCTTGGCTTTTAGTGTAGGGTGTCGCCGGCTGGTCGCAAGGTGCTTCGGATCAGATCGCATGATCGGAACTTAGTTGTTTTCGGTAGAGAAAGGTTGATTGTTTACCACCAAGATGGTTGTTGAGATGGTTGTTGTTTGTTTAAGTACCGCGATATTTTTGCGATGTTGAAAGCATTGCCTGCCCACACCACCGAGCACAAGCCTGTCGCGGTTTGTCGACCATGTAGGCAGAAAATATCGGTGTCCGGTGACCGTGATATGCGAAAGCGACTGGGATTCTACTGCTGAAGTTTAAGGAAACTGATTAGTATCACTGAGACAATCAGCCTGAGTGCCTGATCAAATTACTTTATTCATGCGATTCTTTATTCCTGAACCATTGGTTTGTGTGTGCTGTATCTGCAAGCGGTAGCTAGAGCCCATTTTACGTTGACTACGAGACTACGAGCTGGTTGCGTACTCACGTAGAGTAGATCAGTGTGCGCTTTGCCAAACTCCATCAGTTTTAACATATCACCAAGCATTACAAGAGTGCATTGTTACCAATTAGCCTCGCTGTCCTTAAAGCGTATCTTATGAATGACCACGCTCAGCCAGTACAAAAATCCTACATCTCTTTTCCCGTTACTGGTTGAGAGACTTTCCATTAGGGTGTTCTTAGCCCTGGACAAAGCTGTTACCTTCTTACACGTCTCCACTGGCAAATACCTGTGATCGTACCTGGCTGTACTTTACATCGACGCCAGTACGCGCGCTCACTGGCGCCGTTGCTTGTGGCTGCGTTGAGGCAGCGACCACTGGGCGCCTTGCGAGAGCCGGGCGGATACTTGCTGCGCCGTTTGTGCCTGGTGCTGATTTCCGCCCACAGTTTGTTGCGGAACTTCTGGAAGAGCTCGCGCCTGCAGCACTTGTAGTGGTCGAACTTGGAGCTGGAGGGCGCGAATGATCAAAACTGGTCGAAGCGCCCTAAAACCCAAATAACTAACTAACTAACTTTGAGCTGGGCGAGCAGCGCACCACGGGCTGGTTGAAGAGCGCGTTCAGCTGCGTGGGCACACACTTGAGGCGCAGCGTCTCGGTGTCCACGTCCAGCTGGCCGAGCTCGCACGGCGTGTCGGCGGCGTCACGCAGGCAGTAGCAGCGGCGCGTCCGCGGCCAGAAGACGACACCGTCGCGCACGTACCGACTGGCGGCGCGGCGCACGCCGCCACGGGCCGCCAGCGTCAGGTGCTGGCCCACATGGCACGGGCACTGCCAGTAGACCGGGCCAGCAGCCAGCACACGTGGCGCGCGGCGCGGTCGCAATCGGCGTGGCCGTGCTCGTCCACCAGCACCTCCATGCCGCACGGGCAGACGGCGTGCTTGGACCGACACAGCCAGTCTTGCAGCAGCTGGCCCGGCTGGCAGGTCCGCGGCCGGCAGGCCGACTGCCTCGTGTCGCCGTCCAGGATGAACCACTGGCCATCGGCGCAGCTGGTCTGCACCGTCAGCGGCTGGCAGCGGCCGGTGTCGGCGTTGCGCGCCATGTGCGGCACTGCGTCGCACTCGGGCACGAAGCCGCTGCCGTCTGGTGAGACGGTCGTGGAAGGCTGGTCGGGGAACACGATGCCCCTCGAACTGGGCTTGGTCTACGGCCGGCTCGCTACCACTGGCAGCTGCTGCTCTGGTGCAGACGCCAGCTGCTGCTCTGGTACAGACGCCAGCTGCTGCTCTAGTGCAGATGCCAGCTGCTGCTCTGGTGCAGCCGTCAGCTGCGGTTCTGGTACAGAAGCCAGCTGCGGCTCTGGCTTGCTGTCGAGCAGGGTTGTCGTCAAGACAGGAGTCGTGGCCAAAGTAGTCGTGGTGCGAGTGGTAGTGACGAGAGTAGTCGTGGCCGGAGTGGTGGTGACAACCAAACCAACGATGGGGATGACTGATCCAGAGCCAGCATTGACGAAGACGAGTCATTTTGTTGTTTCGTAATGTTTCGTAATGCACAATGCCCCCCCAATAGCTCCACAGCCCTTTCAGAGGTAACACACCTTAAACGACAGGTCAGAAGGCAGACAGGCCCACCCATCGAGCGCGCCCGGGCCAGAGTGGCACTGACATCGGCGGAGACTCGCCCGGCCGAACCGTGCCAGGATCGTCGGCCGAGTGCATCCGGGAGCGTCGGGAGTTCATCCACACGATTCACATGTTGCTTCGTACAGAGACTGGGAGGCTTCAGGAAGATGCCGTATTTTCCCGAAGTTTCCCCGTTTCCCCGGTGGTATCATACCCCAGGCACCTGAGTGGTGGCGATGCGCGTATTATTTGCTCCATTATTGTACTACAAAAATGAACGTCAGTCGTCCTTTCGATAACGACGATTATTTGACCGACCATGTAGCTTGATCACCTCGATAGATTGCCAGGTAAAAACTTTTGCACCATGGCCCATCATGCACATTTCCTTCACTGGGTTACTGCCTTGTGTATGGTGGCTTCATTGACCACATTAACCCTGGGACTACTTGTTCCGCCGCAGTTGAACTGGTGGCAATCTAGAATGTCTTGAAGACACCAGTTACCGAGAGGAAGGGTTGGATGATTGTGAAGCCTGTGCCACATCCTCACGGCGTTCGCCTGCAATTGAAAAGGCAATGATGGCCAAATGACAATGCTGCTCAAAGCCAGTACCAAGCACGTCCATAGGAAAGGTTTTTGGTGTTTGTGTGAGCACTGGTAGCGACTTTTCCAACTCGAGCGTCATAATCTCCAGACAATCTGTGTTCCTAGGAAGATTAAGCAACACCACACTATTAACCTAAAGATGGCAGACTTATTGAGCAGCAGCGGCGCAGTGGCGCGGCAGCACGCTGACCGCACCGGCCGTCGGCAGTGTACTGTAACGACCGGACCGAACATGGACCAGAGTCAGCAGCAGCAGGCGGCCGTGGGCGTGCCGCAGCCGACCGAGGCCGAAGACGCGCCCGGCGCGCCGTCCACGCCCGTCGTCACCTACAACGACCTGTTCCCGGCACTGCCTGAGAGCGGCCCAGAGGCCGGCGGATCCACGCCCGGACAGACCAACCCTTGGACCAAGGGCATGCGCGTCAGCTCATCCAGCGTCACGCAGGTGGGTGCGCTCGTAGCGGCGTGCCATTGGTGCGTCGGTCTCTCTCTCTCTCTCTCTCTCTCTCTCTCTCTCTCTCTCTCTCTCTCTCTCTCTCTCTCTCTCTCTCTCTCTCTCTCTCTCTCTCTCTCTCTCTCTCTCTCTCTCTCTCTCTCTCTCTCTTCTCTCTCTCTTTTTTTTTTTTTTTTTTTTTTTTTTTTTTTTTTTTTTTTTTTTTTTTTTTTCTCTTTATTATATTATATTATATTATATTATATTATATTATATTTATAATATATATATATATATATATATAATATATATATATATATATATATATATATATATATATATATATATATATATATATATATATATATATATATATATATATATATATATATATATATATATATATATATAATTTTTTTTTTTTTTTTTCTCTATCTCTCTCTATCTCTCTCTCTCTGTCTCTCTGTCTCTCTGTCTCTCTGTCTCTTGTCTCTCTGTCTCTCTGTCTCTCTGTCTCTCTGTCTCTCTGTCTCTATGTCTCTCTGTCTCTCTGTCTCTCTGTCTCTCTGTCTCTCTGTCTCTCTGTCTCTCTGTCTCTCTGTCTCTCTGTCTCTCTGTCTCTCTGTCTCTCTGTCTCTCTGTCTCTCTGTCTCTCTGTCTCTCTGTCTCTCTGTCTCTCTGTCTCTCTGTCTCTCTGTCTCTCTGTCTCTCTGTCTCTCTGTCTCTCTGTCTCTCTGTCTCTCTGTCTCTCTGTCTCTCTGTCTCTCTGTCTCTCTGTCTCTCTGTCTCTCTGTCTCTCTGTCTCTCTGTCTCTCTGTCTCTCTGTCTCTCTGTCTCTCTGTCTCTCTGTCTCTCTGTCTCTCTGTCTCTGTCTTCTCTCTCTCTGTCTCTCTGTCTCTCTGTCTCTCTGTCTCTCTGTCTCTCTGTCTCTCTGTCTCTCTGTCTCTCTGTCTCTCTGTCTCTCTGTCTCTCTGTCTCTCTGTCTCTCTGTCTCTCTGTCTCTCTCTCCCCGTCTCTCTCTCCCCGTCTCTCTCTCCCCGTCTCTCTCTCCCCGTCTCTCACGCGTCGGTATTATGTACACCGTGCTGTGCTGGTGAGTGCGTCGGTATAGCGCAGCTGTGTACATCGTTCCATGCTGGTGACTGTGTCGGTATAGCGCAACTATACGCTCCGTACCGTGCTATTGGTGACATCACATGTGTGACATGAAAATCACAATACTATTTTAAAACGGCATTCCGGACTTGGCAAGAATTAGTGAGACAATATATAGACATTTATTTGCCAGTAAGACGCCTTGCTCGGTACAAGACGACCGAGCCCACAACCTTTTTTTACCACATTTTCATTTTGTGTTCATAAAAATTAAGTAATTGCCCGTTTTGCCGACACTCACATATTCACTTGTTTCACGATGCATGTGCGCATTTTCTTGCTGTTGGTCAGTACAACGCGCGAAGACGAAAGCATACCTCCATATAAAGTGTCGTGTGAGGGGATTGTGTCTTGTAATGTAAAATACAATACCTCGCAAAGAATGCTGGTACTTATTTGCGCCTGTTATGTTGTCCTATCGTGAATGGTTGCAAAGGTATAAACCTGCTAAATTCGCTAGCATGCTTTTTATTTTCTGCTGCTTCGGGAAGGGTTCACGATGGATGCAAGATGACCTGGTAGTCGGCGCGTCCCAAGTACCAAACCACCTACGCCGTCGCTTGTTATAAGGTATTTGAGTAATGCTCATTGTGCCATTCATTTTCTAAATACGTTCGTTTTCCGCCCTCCGAAAACAATAAAGGTATGGTGTGATTTCGCGGATTCCGCCATAGCCCCTCTGTGACGCATGCTATATGGTACCTTATTTCCCCTGTGCTCATTATCCAAGTTGTTCCTTTAGATGTGTACTCGGGGGAGGCGTTAGAGGCGCTTCGACTGCAGAGATCATGCAGCCCCGCGTGCCCAGCCACCACCGCGTATTGCACGCACACATGTGCTGCGGTCGTTTGACACACGTGTCTGCGTTTCCAGGTGTTCCACGTTCCGCCAGAGGAGCGCAAGTCTGACAAGCAGTTCGGCGAGGAGGGCTCGCTGCGCGCCTGCGGCGACATCATGCAGCGGACGGGTACCAACGTGGAGATCGCCGAGGGCCGCGACCACAGTCTCACATTCATGATCAGCGGCAAACAGGACCAGGTGCTGCGCGCCAAGCGGCTCATCCTGGAGAACTTCCAGACCCAGGTGCGTGCCGATTGGCCAAATGCTATCGATAACAGCTGTGCACGTGAGCCAACTGACCTTCACGCCATGGGTTAAATATTTGACCAATTGGCGATCCCGAGCAATGACGTCGTTCTATCACATTCCACAATCCGTGACTAAGTATCGTCGCGCAGCTGAAGCTTTCGGGCGCACTTCGAGATTGACAAAAACATTAGCGACCTCGGGAGTTACATATTCACAGCTTCGGTACGGTCCCTCAGGCGACGCAGAATATCAGCATCCCGAAGGAGCACCACCGGTTCATCTTGGGTCGAGGCGGTCAAAAGCTGCGTGACCTGGAGACGCAGACGGCCACCAAGATCCACGTGCCGGGTCAGGCCGACCCCAGCGACAAGATCTCCGTGGTCGGCATCAAGGAGGGAATTGAGAAGGCTATCCACGAGCTGCAGAGCATCAGCGACGAGCAGGTAAACTGTGCTGTTTTACTCGTGTCTTTTCGGGTTCTCGTTTGTTGTATTCAGCAAACTTCCCATGCTGTTGCGCGATGTGCAATTGGTGCTTGTTGATGTGTTCGTCCATCTCAGAACCGGATGGTTTCGTGCTGGGGCCGAATAACCGCAAGATCTTTCTGATTATATATATATATATATAATCACGCATTATAGCATGGACAAGCTGGGCACATCGCAAGATGATCAGAGGTTCTCTTTCATCACGATGCAAGTGCTGTGCTTAGCATGCCATTGCCATTTCCTCGCGTGCTACCCGCATTGTCAGATGGGGACGATGGCTTATGCCAACCGATGTAAGCCGGCGGCTGGGCCGCGACGTGACCCTGGCACTGTCATTACGTGATGTGTGGCCAGGTCCTGTCACGGTGGCGGCCTAACGACACCGCTCCACTCTCCATCCGCAGTCCAAGCAGGCATACGAGAAACTGGACATTCCCAAGATGTACCATCCGTTCATCTGCGGCGCGCACAACGAGAACGTGATGCGACTGCAGTCCGAGAACCCAGGCATCCGCATCAACGTGCCGCCACTCTCGGTACACAAGGATGAGCTGACGGTCACCGGCGAAAAGGAGGGTGTCATGCGCGCTAAGGAGTGCATCCTGGCAATTTACGAGGAGATGGAGCGCAAGTGTACCAGCGTCAGCGTGGAGGTGATGAAGTCTCAGCACAAGTATCTGATCGGACAGCGTGGCAATGGCATCGCGGAGATCCTGAAGGAGACTGGCGTTTTCGTCGAGATGCCGCCGTCCGATTCGACATCTGGCACAATCACACTGCGGGGACCTCAGGACAAGCTCGGCGCGGGTGAGTACTGTACAAGTCATCTTACCGCATGTCTTAGATGTGGGGTTAGACACGAAAAAAGATGGTTAGGTATGGCAAAAACAAATTATATTAGAAGTTTTCATGGTGGTGGTGTTTTAGAACTAATAACCAGAATCGTCAATATGTTCTGAACTAGCGTTGTTTGGTGGTAATGTGCCTTCGGAAAACTAATCTCCGGTGACATTACAAGGTGGGCATTACAGGCTACTAGGTTATTTGTATTAAACAAAATGTATTGGCTCGATGCCATGGCCCAGAGTGGAGTATGTCTACCCATACATCCAAGCGTTTCTTGAAAAAAATCACGCTAAATGTGAATCTGCATTCTGTGGTTGCTCGTGCACTCTTTATTGGAAAAGTTGTCGGAACAAACCTTTTTTTTCGAGCTTCACTAGTTATTTTTAATTCTAAAGACGATGGTGACGTTCATTTACTTTTAAAAAGTCCTTAAAGCACTTACATAATTTAAAAAAAGGGTGGTCAAGATTCGTCCTTTATGATTTCTGCAGAAGAATCGTACAAATTATCGATGCGGTTTTCCTAAGAAGTGCTATGAACCGAAGAACTATGCATGGATCATATCTTGTCCCAGGGCACTGACATAATGGTGGCTCTCCGGAGTCAACTAGGTACCGGTATTTTTTTACGAAGCGTAAGACGTAACTTAGCGTCCCTGAATTCTCCAGAAGCTTTTAGGGACATTTATTCAATGTCATCTGGACACCTTTTCGCAGAGTTTTTCACAAGAAGGTTCCGCATATGCATTGACAACCACTTCTCCAAATGGTTTGTTCAGGAGAGCGGTATCCCACAGGGGAACTTTTCAGTGCACCCCTATCCGGGTGCATGATAGTGCTATTTGATCGTGCGCCTCGAGTACCGTCCTTGCAAAGGCAGTTGCAACTAGCTGTGTCGTGCCTAGATAAGGTGAGCAGACATCGATTGTTTTTTTGTGTTCAGAAGCGAGGTATGTCGCTTCCGTTTTTTTTTTGTCGTCACCGGTCGTCACAATATGGAAATTGGTCTCTGATAGGAATGCACCAGTTCAGTCGATGATCCGGTTTCTAGGTGTGGTATTTGACTTGTTGCGTACAGGCACCGTCTGAATATATTGCATGTAAGCTGTTTTGGCACATTAAGCATATTGTGTTGCTCTTACTGACTCGGGTGCAGATCGTGGCACGCTCACGGTGCACGGTTATCTGGTACGCTCATTACTTGACTGCCTGTTTGATCTATGATGATACCGCTGCAGCCAACAAGTGTACACTCGACACCTTTAATCACACTTCTCTTCTCGTTACAGGATCGTTTGACATCTGCTTGTATTCGTATATAATATAAATAGTCACTCCTTTCGTTGCGCGAGTGGAGGCTTAGGATGTGCTGTATGTGCAAGTTCTGTTTTAAGAAAGGGATCGTGGACATGTGGCACCAGCGTTAGTACGCGCTCTGGAGAGCCTCAGAAAATTACGCGCCCTGGAGGGATGAGGGCGGATTTCGCCCCCCTAAGATCCCAGCTCCTATTAAAGGTGGAGTAAGGAAATTCACAGGGGGGATGGCCACGGCAGTAAACTCTATGATGGTCAAATTTCATCCCATCTTTTCGGGATGCATGGAGAGATGCCACTATTATACCAGTTTTAAAGTCAGGAAAGAGTGGACAAGATCCACTGCACTATCGTCCCATTTATCTGACATCGTCGCTCTGTAAACTGATGGGGAAGATGGTGAACGTCTGCTTGGGATGGTACTTGGAAGACAAAAGCATCTTAGCAAATTGTCGGTGTGCTTTTAGAAAACACCGTGGCACAATAGACCACCTCATCACCCTTGACACTGACATTCGTGCTGCTTTTGCGAGGAAACAACATGTTGGAGCAGTATGCTTTGATATTGAGGGTGCCTTCGACGCGACGTGGCGTCACGGCATACCTACAAAAATTCACGAATGCGGCCTTCGTGGTTCTTTAGGGATCTTCCTTCGTAACTATTCAACAGACCGCCGATTCCGCGTACGCATCGGTAACCAACTTTCCGACTGGTTCCAGCAAGTGGACGGCATGCCGCAGGGCGGAGTACTTAGTGTACCTTTGTTTGCTTTTATTATTAACGACATCTCCTGTTCGCTGCCAACACATATCTGTAGCTCGCTCTTCGCAGACGACTTTGCGATCTGGGCGTCGAGTATTTCGGCGCCGGCGTTGCAGAGACGACTACAGTTGCTGTTTCCCCCTTGGAATGCTGGGCAAACGTGAGCGGGTTCCACTTCTCCACAGGAAAAAACGGTCGCCGTACATTTCTGCCGACGTCGGAAGTGTCTAAATTTCGAAATAGCATTGTATAAATCGAGATTCCCTACACAACCGGTGGTAAGGTTTCTTGGTCTCCTTGAGTGTCGCTCGACTTCCGGGAACATTTTAAGATGCTTCGTGGCAACTGTTCTATAACTTTGAACATTCTTAAGGTTGTCTCATGTACGTCATACGGTGATGATAGACGAACTTTGATGCTTCTATATAGCTCTTTGGTCTGCTCTAAACTTGATTATGCGTGCTTCGTCTATTACGGTGCATGTACGTCGGCAAAGCGAAGGTCGGACACACCCCATCACACCTCGCTGCGCATTGCTACAGGTTCCTTTCGCACGCCACCGGCAGCGAGCCTTCTGGTAGAAGCCGTGCCTGGCACTACGTCGCGAACTGCGTGGTATGCGCTATGCGTGCAAGTTGTGCCAATTCCCCGACCACCCCGCCTATCGGTGCGGAGGTTCCCTGTCGCCCTCCTCTAAACAGGGCCGAGGTACGTCGGGAAAACACCGACCAATTATAACACCGATCCTATGTGTGAGGATCGAAGCCCTATTCGCCGACAGCGGTATAAACCTGCGTGGGGTGATGAGTGTGAAATCTTTTTTTTAAACTCCTTGGACACTGGGCACTCAAAATATCGATTTGTTGCTCACTTCTCTGAGGAATGGTGATGGCATCCCTCAAGAGCACAAGCTAAGATCACTTGAACTTCTATTGACATACTGGAACTACACGCCGACCTATACCGATGGATCCAAAACAGAAATTGGTGTTAGTAGCGCCTTTGTAATGGATCCTGCGATTCGAACGTTTTCTCTTCCCTCAAATGCATCAATGTACATATCTGAACTGGTCGCTATCAACAAAGTCCTGAGTTTTATTGTGGTCTGACATGATGCACGACATGTTATTTAGTGACTCGCTTACTAGCCTGTTGGCGCCAAGGGAGTTTTACCAATCGAGCCCTTTTGTACAAACCGCCTTATCTAGGCTCACGATGCTGAACATAGTAGGTAAAAAGGTGTTATTTTGTTGGATTCTAAGCCACGTGGAAATTTGAGGAAACGAGGCTGCTGACGCTGCAGCGAAACGTGCTGCTCAAGGTCCACGCACGCGTCGTGTTACCCTCCGAGCGAGGGACTTCTTCCCAAACATTAGAAGCACCATTTTGAAGAAACGGCATGATAGCTGATATTCAATGACTGACAAGTTAAGGAGGATCAAGCACCGTATTGATGATTCGTCATCGTCATCACATGGAACTAGACTCCACGAGGTGGTACTGTGCCGGCTGCGAATAGGTCACACATACAGCACCCACAGATACCTCTTGAGTGGCGACCAAAGGCCTCTGTGCCCAAGATGTCATGCTCCACTATCACTTCATCATGTCTTGGTTGTGTCCCAGACTTGTCCAGGAGCGAAGACGACATTTTGGACGCATTTCAGTCTCGTTAAGGGACTTGCTGGGGGACTAGTCGCCGTTTATTCAAACGGGACAACTCTTTCGCTTCCTCTCAGAAATAAAGTTGTATGTAGTATATGCATTGCGTGAGAAGAAATGTACGACCTTCAATATACCAGGAGGTGCTGAGTTTACACCAAAAGTAACGTTAGGGATTATGCTATATTACTCAATGACCTGCTACATTACTTTGAGTAATATAGCATAATCCCTCACGTTACTTTTGATGTAAACTCACCACCTGGTATATATATTGTCTAAACCCCAGGAGCACTTAAGAGCCATTCTTCGTTGTATTAAACAATGCAGTATATGCCCTTCATTAACATCTTGCCTAGTATGTAGTAAGACCATCACGTTCTAATTTACATCTCGACCGGAACTCGTCTGGAAATGTAGTGTGTATGAAGTAGTCTCGACTAGCCTTCGCTTAGTCAATACCATGTGACTATGTTATGGGCGCTGCATGACCACTAAAGTCGATGCGCCCCTAAGCCCCAATAAACAAACAAATTTCATGACAGGTATCTTCAAGGTCAAATGAGGTCAAATATGAAAATTTTATGGTTTTGCGTGGCATGGCTTGTCATTGTTCTGGATCGCTGTGATTGTGTTTAAATGCTCCAAAATTGGCGTCAATGCTGTTTTACATCTTATTAATGATGTAATGCAGATGCTAGACCCGGCATTTGACCTCGGGCCACATATATAGCAGCACTTTATCAGGTCATCACCTGTTCCAATTACTGGAACCGGGCCGCCCGCCCGACTGCTCCTTTGGGCGGCTCAGCGCAATCGGCTTCGCAAAGAAAGGAGTGAAATACATGAGTGAATGACAAACAGTAGTTTTCAGGATGTGTCGGACGTAACATGCAAAGTGTCGTGAATCGTATGGCAGCCATTTGCATTTATGACAGCATTCCAGTTCACCAAGCTTGGTTCAATTAACCTGTCATGAAATTGACCTGACATGACCTCGGTGACCTAATATGACTTTGATACTACATAACACAACAATATACATCAAACAAGTCGCCAGTGTTGCCAAGAACACTTCCCTTTTGCCAATATACGGGAAGCTCATCAGCATCAATTTTTGTAGTCTAGCGCTCGTACATTTTTTAGTTTAATGGCCCCTAACTCGAAAAAAAAAATTATGCCGATTTCCATTGTTCTTGCTTTAAACGATGCGCCCGTCATTTCTAAGCAGGTACACAAAAATGGCGTGTGTCGACCAGTTAAATCTGGAGTTATGTACGGAAAACCGGAGGGGTGTGCTGATTTCGGCGCTCGCCACCCTCCAGGGCGCGTGTTGAAATAATTTCTCGTTAGGTGCGAGATGTCGAAACGAGTACAACAGTGTATCGAAATTGTCATGCAAACAATATTTCAGAAACTGTTGAGACATGCAAATAGTTTTCAAAAAAAATTGCGTACTCTTCCCGCTTTGTGTGTTTTGAGAGGTTCCAAATTTGGGGACAATATCAACGAAAACGATACAAAAACGCATGCTATACACTGGCATTTTATAACATAGCACAATATCGGATAATCCATTCATCTGACATTGCGATACGGAATGTTCGTTAGCACGATCCCGGATCCGTTATGGTGAGCACGAGCATGATACGTATAAAAGGAATACAGCTAGACCCGAGGATTTAATGATTCACAAATACGCACCAAGAAGCACGATGTCGATGCTTCTTTGCGGAGTATGTTGAGTAAGCGTTCAGTAAGTGATACATTCCACCCTATTCCGCGAATAATTCATGACTGCGGTGTTATGGTCATCGCAGCCAATGTGTCCTAAAGTCCAAATAGTTTGGGCGCAAAATGACCTCAGTAGTTGAGGCGTCCTAAAGCCAAAATAACCAACCAACCAAAGCCCAAATAGTTATATAGTCGACTAGCCGACTAACTAGCAGCCACCAGCCCGTGTGGTAGTTGTCGGGCGGATGTGACATGTATGACGATTGTCAGGCGAATATAGCTGGTGTTGCGGTTGTAAGGTGGGTGTGACAGGCTTCAGGTGGGTGTGACTGTTGTCAGTCGGATGTGGCAGGTGTGACGGTTGTCGTCCCCGTGTGACCGCTGCGCTTCATTTCAGCGCTGACGATGGTGTATGCGAAGGCTAACAGCGTCATCATGACTGAGGTCCGCTGCCCCGTTTGGTGCCACAAATATATTATCGGCAAGAAGGGCTCGGAAATCAAGCAGATCACCGCAGACATTCCTAAGGTGAGCATCAGTGGCCTTCCTTGAGGTGTCAGCCTGCTACCTCCTGCCACATCCGACGACAGTGGCTGAGAAGTTGTGAGCAAAACCCATGGAGGTTTGGGGTGTCAGGTAAAGTGCAGGGAACTTATACACAAATTTGGGTTAATATGCATAAATTTAAGAGCAGAATTGCGAGTTTTACGATTTATCTTGCCTTTTCATGGCGATTAAGGACTGGAATACCCAGAAGCCCCATTTAGAGAGTTGCCACACCAAGTGTTGGAAGACTTCAGTGGATTCACTCGAAGTATCTGTATTACATGATGGTGGCTTAATTTTTCCTTCAGCTTCCTCAGTGGGTTTGTAGTGTTTTGAATGATGGATGATTCATCGAATCAAACATCGATAAGTAGGATCCGAGTGTGGCGGGGGACACATTTCGCAAAGAAGGTGGGAATTCAGCAGAGGTAGTAAGGTGTACTCATGATTCTTTTCCGGGAGCAAGCTTCAGGTTAGAAATATTAGTGAGAACATATTTTCCGGCCTCACTCCTTCCAACTCCCTTTCCACTCCATTTCCACTCCATTTCCACTCCATTTCCACTCCATTTCCACTCTATTTCCACTCCATTTCCGCTCCATTTCCGCTCCCTTTCCAGTCCCTTTCCACTCCCTTTCCGCCACCACCGGAACTACTCCGTGCTCTGAAATTCCAAATACCGATTGCTGAACCCTTGGGAGTCGGTACATTTTTTATCGTCCTTCACAGTTGTGGGGAACTGAACCTATCGGGCTAGACTAGTTGGTCCAGGTACGCCTATGAGATGACCACTCTGGTGCCCCCATTAGCAATAAAACGGCTGCTGCATCACAATTATAATCGTAGTTGCTGCCATGTGGTGGCGATCGGAGCATGAAGGACAGCTAGCCCATATCTTGCAACATGTAGCTGTTTTGCCTATGCTTAATTATTTACGAATATATGTGGGTGCGAATATTTGCTCCAACGAGCCTTATTTACGTACGAGAACGTTTGTGTATGCCAATATTTGCATTTGTCCGGCACCCAAGTCCGAATGATGTGTTCTGGTGCGGCGCGTTTGTAACGGTTTTGGTGGCCCAGGTTCACGTGGAGTTTGACACCGGCTCCAGCAAGGTGAAGATTGAAGGTCCCAAGGAGGAGGTGGAGCTGGCGCGGGAGAGGATAGAGGCAGCCACGCAGAGGCTGGTGGACAGCATGTGCGTGGAGGAGATAGAAGTTCCTACAAAGTACCACAAGCATATCATCGGAAAGTCAGGCGCTAACATTAACAGGTGGGTGGCCAGTGCCTATCGGGTGGCAGAATTGCATTTTTAATTTTCAACTGGAATCGACTGGGCCCTATATGATGCTGTTGGGGCATCCGTAGACCCCAATAACCAACTAACTGAAAACTGCGCTTTTTTTCTTCTCGGTTTGCTTTCCAGCTGTTGAATCTTACCATTTATGCTTTGAATATCTGAAGCGTTGGACCATCTTCCTGTAATTGTTCATGACGGGGCGATGCGCACTATTGTTGACATTTGCGTGAATTTTGCGCACCTTCGTACGTTCCTACTGCGGCATGGGCTTAATTCGGCGAGGTAACGTCTTTTCGAGGCAGGCACGCCCCTGAGCCGCAAACGAACAAACAAACAAACAAACAGACAAACGTCACATGAACTGCGCTGTCGCCCGTGCACGTACAACCGGACTTACTAACGCGTGTCCGACAGGATCAAGGGCGAGTACAACGTGTACGTGTCGATCCCGGAGAACGAGTCGTCGACCACGGTACGCATCGAGGGTCCCAAGGCGGGCGTGAGCGGCGCCGTGACCGAGCTCACCGAGATGACGCGCAAGATGGAGAACGAGAAGGAGCGCGATATCATCATCGACAGCCGCTTCCACCGGCAGATCATCGGCACCAAGGGGGAGAGCATCACCCAGATCCGGGCCAAGTTCGAACAGGTCCAGATCGTCTTCCCCAGGCAGGGTGGGTGCAACGCGTGCCGGCAGTGGTCTAGTTTCCCGGGCTGGCTGGACGTGAGGATAGCTTATGACGGGTAGCCAGTGGTCGACTACAACTGTGCTAACGTTGGCGTCACATGCGCGTGTGCCCGAATGTGTTGACGGCTGGCTTTGTCGGCGTTTGGGCCGGCTTGTTGTGTAACGGTTATGCTGTGGATCGCAGCCGGTTAGGCGGCATCCAGTTTTCGGTGTACCTCCGGAGTGAGCACAGTCCTGGCGACGAATGTCGGCCGGCAGCCACTCGGGCCGTCCGTCCTAGCCATGAACAATATGCTTCATGGCTAGGACGGGAGAGGGGCGAGAGGGCGAGACGGCGAGAGGCATGGAAGGGTAATGATGGCGACGTTAGTAACGGTAATTATGTCCTGAATCTAAATTTATGAGTTTTGCGGCGAAAGGGCCAATTATTTGAAGTTCACGGGCTGAGTAAATTAGTTCAACTTGGGTGTTCTCAGATATCTACATAAATTAATTAACTTGTTTTGTGTTCTGAGTGGGTGTTCCAAAAAACATCTCACCACTACCTGGTCCACGCAAAAAAAAACAAAACCCTGTAAGACTCCTGAAGCCGCGTGTAAGTAATACAACAGTGTTCTATCTACACAACGACAAGGGGAACAAAGCTAAAAGTTGTAAAATTGTTTGATTATATTTTTACAGTGGGAAAAGTGAATATCCCCCGTCGTTGGAATGTGGATGGTCCCTTGTCTTGTTGCTTCTCCACCAGCTTCAATAATCAACCCATAAATTTGCAGTTAAATGTGGTGCAATGCTTTGCAATTCTGAAATTTGGGTGGAGGCCTGCCCTTAATGATACTTGCTTTGACTTCACTTATTTTTCACGTATGCCGCTTTTACTTCCTTATCACAGGCGATGAGTGATGCTTGGGTCTTTATAACGCTTATGGTTTCTGGCAGTAGTAATGCCCGGATTGGTAAAGGCAGCAGAGACATGACTATCATCAATCACCAAATGGCATTGCAAATCACTCATCAATAAACTTTATCCATGGACATTTTTAAATATCAGCTAGTTGCTATGCATCCCCTCCTTCCATTCTGCAAAAAATCAGTGTCAGAGGATTGATGTAATGAGTGGTCTGATTGTGTGTGTGTGGTTGTTAAGTTTGATATGGTGAAGATCTGCAGCCACAAGGGCATGGTGGGTCGATGGTACAAGACTGACTGATTGTAACATCAGGTGAGAAGTCCGACGTGGTGAAGATCCGCGGCCCCAAGGACATGGTGGATCAGTGCTACAAGCACCTGCAGAAGATGGTGAAGACGTTGTTGGAGGCGGGGTATCAGGTACGGCTATCGGTCGTCTGGTGTCTACCGGATGTCCGTGTCCCAGGATCGTGGTATGGGGTGGACCAGTTGATGTGGCTGGTGCTTGCTTATTTACTTTCCGTTGTGCTCACAATGCTGGTTGATGGACTGCTGGGTTTTGAGGCACTTTAAGGCCTGCTTTTTTTTTGCCTGTCTTGAGTGATCTCGGTGGGGGTATGTTCTCATGGTATGGTTTCAGCTGGTCCCACGTTAATAGTTGTGGTTCACAAACGCATCTTTGAAATGGTTCTGTTTATCCTTTCGAGCTTCCACTTATGCAAGTCCATGTGTTATGATGATCTTGCATAAGAATGCAGGTATATTGTACATTATTGGGCATCCAATATTTGGTTAAGACGCTTAATTATTCGGACTCACTGGGTGATGCCACAAATATATTTTAGCCCGCACTTCAACCTGTCAAAGGTCGAAGTACTGGCTGATATATATTTCGCTTTACCCGGAACGAGTCCGAATAATTAAGCATTTTGATCATGAACATCCACCTGGGTAGAGGTGTGCTTCTGCAGCTACATATCCAATATTTGGTTTAGATATTCATCCTATTGTTCTGGCAATGTCTTGCAACATTGATGCCAGCCAAACTTCCGTGAACTTGATTGATTGTTGATTTGAACAAAATTGTACCCTAGCATGGCCCACGAGCTGGAAATTGCACCGTCGGTGATTTGCTGAACACCGAGTAACAGGGACTTTGAACAGCCATATTTGGTGGTTGTGGTGTGGGAGGAGAACAGAATTTGAAGTCGTGTCTGCATTACATGCTCAATCCTCACATATGTAATGTCGAAGCTAGGCCAGATTAAGGGCAGCTGCGGCCACCTTTCGATTCACACGATTGTCGAGAACGTCCAGAGGAACTCGTGACATTTGCAACAGATTCGAGTCAAACGTATTCATTATAACACCTTCGGGTGTTTGTGTGTTTCGGCAATACCATTGAAGTGTCGGCGGGGGCAGTCGACGCCCTACGTTTCGTGTTCACACGATCTCGGGGTTGTGTTTGTCAGTGACACGAAGTTGCCTGCTGAAGGTTGTTTCGCGTCAGGCGCGTACGATGCAATAACAGTGTGGTGCGAAGTGTGACCGAGCGGGTGTCCCGACAGGAGCGGGTGTCCATCTACAAACAGCATCACAAGTTCATCATCGGCAAGGGCGGCGTCAACGTGCGCAAGATCCGCGACGAGACTAGCACGCGGATCGACTTGCCCGACGAGTCGTCTGAGAGCAGCGAGATCGTCATCACGGGCCGGCGCCAGGACGTGCTGGTGGCGCGCGACCGCATCCAGCAGATCCAGAACCAGCTGGACAACATCGTGCAGACGGACGTAACTGTGCCGGCCAAGTTCCACAACAGCATCATCGGGCCGCGCGGCCGCCTCATCCAGAGCATCATGGAGGAGTGCGGGGGTGTGCAGATAAAGTTCCCCGCCGCCGACACCAAGTCAGACAAGGTGAGTGGCAGCGCGAGCGGCGCCTGCTACTGGGGCCGGCCGGGCCGCTGGTCTCGCCGCCGAACATGTGCCAATCGGAGACATGGCGACATTGGCCGCAGTGGGGTCGGCCGCTGCCACTGCTGGCCAGCGATGGATGATCCTTGGCGTTAACGACGGCCGCTCAGGAAGGGGGTGTGGGCACACATTGATGTATGCGGCTCTGCCTAGTCGCGTCCATCCTTTGACCGTTACCTGCACCGCCACTACCCAGGCGAGTGGTCAGCTCGCGATGGACGGCTATGACACGTTATATATATATATATATATATATATATATATATATAACGTATCGGAGGGCCTTACACCACACGACCCCGGGAGGGTGAGGGGTCGCCACCTCCCCAATGTTAATAAATACTTTGAAACTACTGAAGCTAGCATACAGTTTGGAAAGTAGATTATTGCTTTAATGACTCGCTGCAATATAGATTTCATAACTCCAGGTCTTCAGGGAAAAATTAGGTCAAGATCAGCCTGTACACCGCGCTACCGTGCCGACGAATCCTCAGTGATATTGAACCTTCGGCGGCCGGTCGGTCGACTTCGTACCCCAGACATTCCTATACCAGCAAATGTGTTCGAAAAATAAATGAACAGGGTGCGTTTTTCAGTTGTAGTCGATTTTAACATAGTCACAAGATTTAGTTATAATATCCCCGCTCATTCACGAGATCGCCAAATAGCAGAACGGGTGGACGGATTCCGCCCCCCGCACGTGTTGACTGACGGCATCCAGGGTAGCGCGGTTAGAAGAGACTGTTCTAGTGCGCTTATGGATGTGATATGCGTGTGCTGCTCACTACCACCTGGTTGGGACTGAGGCAGGGCGGTGTGTCCACGATATGACGCGCCGTTGGCAGCGCGCTGTGTTCTCACACGTGGCTGCTGCGAACAGGAATGAATTCAACGGTCCAACACTATGGACGGGGGGGGGGGCAGATATTCTTGGCGAGGATGCGGCCTGTCTGGAAACTTGGCCGTTTCTCCTCAAACGAGGGTTTCCCCGCAAACGAAGGTTTCCCAGTTTTTATCTTAACCACCGCTCGGAGTACGTTTGAACACCGTCCTTGTGATATTGTGACATTCAGTACCAGAATTACTACGTTCGAACCGTTCGTTCGACGAAGATACCGGCTGGTTTACATCGCAGCTCATTTATCTTCCGGTGGACAATGTTCCACTGCGACAAGCATTCCCAACAGTGCCCCCCCCCCCCGAAGGACCGTGGAGCTGATGTGCTGGATGTGCCTGTACCCACAGGTGACAATCCGAGGACCAAAGGACGACGTCGCCAAGGCCGAGGCTATTCTGATCAGCCTGGCCAATGAAAAGACGCTCAACGGTCACACGGCGGAAGTGCGCGCCAGGCACGAGCACCATCGTTTCCTGATCGGTGAGGCCTATCGCCATGCTCTCTCACACACACATACTGCGTCGATCCCGGTCTGTCCTCGCTTTATGGTGTGCCAGAGTACCGATACAACCGAAAACAACGAAGAGCTGCGTGTGCCCCATGGCGCCGTGTGCCGTTACGACTGGCACCACATTGCCTCGTGTGACCATTGGATGTGACGGCTGCCGGGAGAGCGCACAGCTGTTGCGGCCGTTGGTTCGGTACTGGCAGGATGGGCAGCGCGTTCCATCCCTCTGCCGGCTAGAGTAGGCGCTGCGCCTGGGAGGTCAAATTGGTGATGTAGATACGGTGCAACGATCAGTTGCCAGCACTTGCGTCTGGAGTACATTGCGATGCATTGTTAACATTTGCAATGACTTAAGACAATGCCATACTATCTGGCGTTGATATGATAGCTGGACTTGATCAGGTTCTTTTCCAGGTTCTTCATGAACTTCCTGGGCACTATTCACATCCGTTTGACCGGATTTCAGCTTTAAAAGAAAAACACTTCTCAGCATATACTGTTGATGTCCTATCTGCGTTATAATCCTGTTCCGTTATTTGGTCAGGCAGAGCACAAAGCCATCTAGGCAGAGTAGAGCTTGTGGTGTACTGGGCACAATATGGCCACAGTTGTCGACGCACCCTAAAGCCCAAATAACTAAGGGCGTGTGGCACACAAGTTCCCCACGTGGCGGGCTTGTGACACGGCCAAGCATCTCTATCCCTATATCACCACTAAATAATCCAATTGTATGACATACAGTCGCTGCGCGCGAGACGTGTGCGATCTGCTCAAATCAACGTTGATTAATAACTTGTGCGCCGTGACAAGATAAGCCACGAGTTTGGCTGTATCTCGTACCTGACTTGTAGTTTTTAGGATGTTCGTTGCACTGTCCATGGGCTTATGAGATTAAATATTTGTAACATTGTGTCATTGTGTAAGTATTTGGTAAGGTTTTTGTTTGTTACATCATGTTCATCGTGCGTCGTGTTCCCATACGTTGACGTAGCGTACAAATGAGCCTGTTCATGATGTAATCTCAAACAAATCTCGAATCGGTGGGTATTCTTCCGGTGACATAGAAACTTAGATGTAGAATGCTTCATTTCACTTGATTCTCTGCTATGATTTGAGTTTTTGTTGAGGTCAGATGTCCAACTGGAACTAGCTATCAATTCACCAGTCTGCAGTGTATCACTGATCAGATGGCCGGCCTTAGTCGGATGTCCGGCAGGGGCGAACGCATCACCATTCCCGTCTGCCCGCAGGTAAGAACGGCTCCAAGATAGAGGCACTGCGTGTGGAGACGGGCACGCGCATCGTGTTCCCCAGCGAGAACGACAAGGATTGTGAGATCATCACCATCATGGGCAAGAAGGAGGCGGTGGAGCGTGCCAAGGAGCAGCTGGAGAAGCTGATCCGCGATCTCGACCTGACCGTGACGGCCGAGATGAACGTGCACCCGAAACACCACCGGCACTTCGTGGCGCGGCGCGCCGATGTGTTGCGTGAGATCAAGGCGCAATACGGCGGCGTCGAGGTCAGCTTCCCGCGCTCAAACACAGACAGCCACCTGGTGACGCTCAAGGGCGCCAAGGAGTGCGTGGAGGCGGCGCGCCAGCGCATCGAGGACATCGTCGAGGCGCTGGTAAGAAGGGCGGAGCCGCTGCGTGGATCGCAGCAGAGAGGATTAATGCTACAGCCTCGGTGTGCTCAGTTATGATTACAATATGTGATGCGAGGTGATATGGTGAATTGTTTCAGCATTATGTGATGTGAGATCTAGTGAAATCCGCTGGGCGGGCAACGGTTCACATCAGACGAGGTCGTTTTCCCATCGCGGTGTCGGTGTACGATGTGCTCTTGAATGGCTGGCTGGCGGACATGCGTCGGCCCCCAGGCCGCACTGATGCGACTAACGGTCCGCCGCACTTCTCACCAGGAGTCCCAGGTGACAATCGAGGTGGAGATCCCGCAGAAGCACCACGGCACCGTGATGGGAGCGCGCGGCTCACGCGTGCAGCACATCACGCAGACGCACTCGGTGCAGATCAAGTTCCCCGAGCGGGCCGACCCGCACGCGGCCGCAGTGCAGCAGAATGGCGAGGACGAGTCTGAGCCGCGCCGCTGCGACTTGATCCGCGTGACGGGCGCCGAGGCGGCGTGCCGCGCCGCTGAGGCCGACCTGCTGGCGCTGGTGCCCGTCACCATCGAGGTGGAGGTGCCGTTCGACTACCACCGCTTCATCATCGGCCAGAAGGGCAAGGGCGTGCGGGAGATGATGACCACGTTCGACGTGAACATCTCCATCCCGCCGGCCGAGGAGCACTCCAACATGATCCGCATCACGGGCACGCCGAGCAAGGTCAGTCCGATCACTGGCGATCTCTGCCGGCTCAGTCAGGGACCCTACCAAGGCCAAATTTCATAAATACTACCAACAGATGATTTCGCGATTCAGCAGCTTTTTGTACGTTAGACGTTAATTCCAGTTTCACCAAAATAAATTTTACGATTTTAAAATAAACACTCCTGGAAAAACACAAAATTGTACCATTGGACGCCTCAGAAACTATGAATCAATGGATGGCTGGTTTCATCAAACCTTAGCAGGGGGATAATTTCAACGAAATGACGGCATGAAAATGATTTTCAACAGGACAAGCGTAACATTTTGATTTTAGCAATAAGTGAATAGAAGAGGAACCAGGCCACCTAGGTTGTTCTCACATTGCTTATTATTTATATTTCTTGTTATTATTGTTCTTTGTTCTAGTTATGCTCAGCTATTGTAGTTAATTGTTAATTGTTTCTGCCAAGCATTATTGTTAGTGCCTCATTATTAGCTTCTGTCATGGATATGCTGCAGCTAGGTGTTTGGGGCGATATGCTAGCCCATGATCATCACAGAAGGCATCACAGAAGGTTTCAACTAAGGATACATTTTCACTTCGGTGCTCAGGAGTTGAAGTAAGACTTATTAATAATTTTCATGCTTCTCTGTCCCGTACATCATTAAGCTTTGCATACACAGAGAGTATTTTTAGCTGTCATTCATCTAATAATAATTTAACTAATATCCGCAAAACACTTCGCATTAAGTGAGATTACTATGCACATGCATACATCTTGATCTGTGTATATTACTATGAAATACATTTCCACTAACCAATGAACAAGCCGAGAAGGGTATTCCTATAAGCACTGGATCCATATTTGTGCAGTATTTTGTCATCCCAAAAGTCGAACTCAAATTCACACTCACTCGCCACACGGCGCCACGACGCCCTAAAAAACCTCTGGTGTGGCGAAGACGTTCTGGGTGGTGGTGGCGTACTCGTTGGTGGTGGTGGAGGCGGTTGGCTCTCATGCGTCCGGCACCGGGCTTGAAGACCCGACGCGGCCTGAAAATGGGGTAATGATGAAACTGAGATAAAGGCTACTAGTTCCAGGGCGAAGATCGGTTGAAATTTAATGCAAGTTGCAAATGCACTCCCAGTAAGCATGCTGATGTCGCCCCAGCATGTGTCTAGTTGAGTTCGGAATATCAATAGAGGCCATCAATAGCGGCTTTAGGGGATGGAGATAGCATTGCCGTGCTTACTTCTAGGAGGGATGGACTCCTGTCTGTGCAGGGTTGAGGTCCGACGCTGCTGCATCGAACCTCGACCCCATTGATGCGCCCTAACCACGTCCGGAAAGTCCTGGAATCGCCCATGGTTAGTGGTGACCTAAAGAATGCTGAAATGGTTGCTTTTTTAATTTACGAAGAGTTGAACGTTTTTTGTACAAAAAAAAATGAATACACCAAATTAGACTTATTATATTTCATAATTATGGTACAGGAAGTACCTACTTTCATACCAGTGTGTATGAAGGTGAATCGTGTGAGCCGTATACAACACAAGGCGGCCTAAAGCTGCCAGACAGAGTATTATCGGGATCAGTTTAAGTAGCTTGGAGGGATACCGGCAGCAACCAATATCTTTCCCCTGTACTGACTGTATCCTCATCTCATCAGATTTGTCTAAAATCATCTAAAAAATTAAAACTTAGTGAAAACATCTGCTTGGGAAAGGGTGTGCGGGGGGTGATTTCCCCTGGCGGGTGAAAAATTGCCCCAAAACTAGCGATATTTGACGATAGTCACTACTTCGTAGGCTGGCAGCGCGCCACATGTGTTCGTCGGTTTCGAGGTCGAATTGTGTGGCGTGTCTGGGGCCGTGGCCGTTGTGTCGCGTTTGCGTAAGTATGAATTGGTAAATGACCATTGTAAGCATATGGCATTCGGACTTGATCTTGTGGCCGATTGTAAAATTGAGGTTTTGAACAATCTCGAGTCGTGAGTTATCGGAATCAGAATTAACAATAATATTAATAAAACCATGGGTAGAAGAGCGCATGCATGCCTTTAAATGCTTTGCCAAATTACTAGAGTAACTCTTACCCTTGCAGCATGCAGAGTGGTGCCTACACAACTTCTTGTGAATTCCCTCATGGCGCTTGGGCCCTTTAGCAGGCGACGCCGTCTAGCTTCCATCATAATCATTTTCCATCTGACTTTATGGATAATATATATATATATAGTGGTTTGATACCATGATTCTTGACAGCCCATGGTAAGTTGGTGTCTACCTTAGGTGCCTGTCTACCTATGCATGCACCTAGGCAGGCACCTACGTACCTATCTACATATGTACCTGCATGCCTAATATGTATGCCTACATATCTATAAAACCAGACAATATGGCATGTATGGCAAAAGGTATGTACACCATTTTCATTCAGTATCATCTTGAAGATGATCACATTTATGTCTTGCAACTTCTTTCACACCCATGACAGATAAAAGGGTATAATAAATGGACAGCTGATGGAAACGAATGAAGCATTGTTATCAGTGGTTTGCTAGCTATCTAGTTGCCTTGGTTACACAAACCATCAATAATGTGTTCTGGGCAATGTTTATACTCAATTAACATGATTGATATATAACATGTGCCAATAAATTTTATGAAATACATTTCACAAGAATTACATTTGTTAAATATATCTGACAATGTGTGACATCTATTTGTCTTCTGTGGTTGTCCATGGCAATCAAGTATGTTATCATTGGTGAACTGGCTCTGAGTAATTTAAGATGGCTATTTAAATGATAAAAAAAAACTACAAAGCCAACCCATAGGAGCATGGAAATTTGAACTAATATGGAACATTTATGCATGTGGCATAATTGTATTGTTCATTGACAATTACTTGTATGTGGCATATACATAGATTCATAGAAATTCTACATGATCTTCAACGTACATATTTTATGGATGAAACTGCCAGAATCATTAAACGTGATTTGAAGCCTTTCTTTTTATTTGCAAATTACGATTTGATGCAGATTGATAAAACTGAGCTGGGATCAGTGTGGGTGGCCGATGGCTATGGCAGCTGCCATACACCCCAGGTAAAGACGGATGTGGGTCGCCGGGTTAACCAGGTGGACCCAGACGAGGTCGGTTATAGCCCCAGAACAAGGCCATTTGGACTGCCGGGAACCTTAGCTGTCAGCCAAGGGATCCAGACAGGGTCACTTGGAGCACTTTGACCCCTACCGGATCAGCCAAGTGGGCCCAGACAAGGTGAATCAGGTTAGTACAGACAAGTCGGTTGGGCCTTGGAACCTCTTCCAGTAGGGATCTGTAATTTATCGGCATGAGTCAGGACTGTTCTCCCATGTATATTATCGTTGGCATCCAGACCCGCCCCCCGCCCCCTGATGCTCGTGGCCGAGAGATGTCGGTGAGACGGGGCCACAATTGTGACTGGTCTACGAAGTCTCAACACTTCACCAGTAGATGCTGCTGTGTTTCAATTCTGGTATGTTATGCTTCCCTGGCAGTTACGTTCAGCAGATTTCAAGCATTTCACCAACTCTTAAGGCGTTTCGACCGGGCCTACGTGTGCGCACACTTGCTGTCATAATTATCATTTCCTGAATTCAGTGTTACCTTGAGACTCAAATAGGATGTAAAAGGACCTAGACCACGATTGAGTTCTGTACCGCCGCTATCCAAGAACAGTTGTGACATTACCGCCTTCCTTGTACGTTAGCTGGAGGACGCCCGCGAGGGTCTGCTGACACGTGTGCGAGAGTTGGACGCCGAGAAAGCGGATCGCGAGCTACGCTCCTTCTCGTTGACGATGCGCGTCAACCCAGACTACCACCCAAAGATCATCGGACGCAAGGGCGCCGTCATCTCGAAAATCCGCATGGACCACGAGGTCAATGTGCAATTCCCTCCCAAAGGTGAGACTCCCTCTCCCTTTGATTGATTATTTGGGCTTAGGGGCGCATCAACTGCTACTGGTTATGTAGCGCCCATCTCTCCCTCTCCCTCCAAAAGATGACTCACCCTCTCTCCAAAAGATGACTCTCCCTCTCTCCCTTTTTTCTCTCTCTCTCGCTCTATCTCTCGCTCTCTCCCTCTATCTCTCGCTCTCTCCCTCTATCTCTCGCTCTCTCCCTCTATCTCTCTCTCGCTCGCTCTCCCTCGCTCGTCCTCTATCTCGCTCTCTAGCTCTCTCTCTCTCACGCTCTCTGGCTCTCTCTCTCTCTCTCATCTACCCATTAAAAAACTGGTATATGTCGAAGCCAAGCCTCGTCGTCCCACCACATCTGGGAATACTTGAGGTCCAACTGAGATCGCACTTTTCCAGCTAACGCTCTGGTTGGTCAACTCACGCGAGGTCCTGTTGGGATCACGGGTGAAAAATGGAAGTGAAAGCTTGATGAATGAAGGAAAATTGTTGTCCATAATAAAATGCACCTCCGTTTTTATTGTATGTGACGGTTGTGGGTGTTGCTGAACTATTCTATGGTGAATTCAGAGTACATGTCAAAGACAGTCGAGACGTCCCTGATTCAGTGGAGTAAGCGTGCCGTGCGGACCGCGGGTGGTCGTGCGGCTGTATGGCTGCTGCCTGGATGTTGGAGCGCAATGTGCTGTGACGCAGACTCCGAGGAGCCCGACCTGATCACCATCACCGGGTACGAGGAGAAGGCGCGCGCCGCCGAGGAGGCCATCTGCCAGATCGTCGGCGACCTGGACCAAATGATGCGCGAGGAGCTGCGCATCGATCCACGCGTGCACGCGCGCATCATCGGTGGACGCGGCAAGAACATCCGCTCCATCATGACTGAGTTCAAGGTGGGTGGGCGGACCGCCAGTAACACGACAGGGCGTCATCTCTGATCTGTATGGCGCCCAGGCTGGGCGGCGGGCTGCCGTGCCACAGGCAGTATGGCACGGCAGGGCGCGTAGCCTGTTCACCGCGTGGTGCGGAGCCGTAATGTGGCCGGCCATCTATCCGGTAGTTGGGCGCGACTCCGAGTCGGTGTGTACCGCCTACATGTGTATCGGTAAATGGAGGTGCGGCTCCCTCGCTGCTAGCCCTGTGACCACGACTGTGTATTTGCAGGTAGAGGTGCGGTTCCCCCGCGCCGAGGACGCCGAGCCCGACCTGGTGACCATCTCGGGTGCTGAAGACGCCGTGTTCGAGTGCGCGGAGCGGCTGCGTAACCTGGAGGAGGAGTACATGCAGGACGTGGTGGAGCGCGAGGAGACCAACGAGCACCTTCGCCGACCGCGCGACCACGCCTACAACGGTGACGCGGCGGCGCCCAGCGACAGGTGAGGGTGACGCCGTCCGGCCACTAGCCGCGGCCGCACCTGCACCCTCACCTACTGCATGTGCACATCACGGACGGTGAGGCATGCGAATAATCTCTGAGGAAGGTATTTGTGTCTCCGGCCGCGATCGGGGACACATGTCTTGCACAGAAATTATTCGCGTGCCTCACCGTCGATTTTCACCATTTCGTTTCGTACGTTCACCGATTCCTTTTAAGCGACTTGCCAGATGATATTTGAAGAAGACAATTAATGACGTCTATGGGGGCTGCATGACCAACTCAGTGGATGCGCCCCTAAACCCAAATAACTAACCAATTAATGGGCTTCGATATATTCACAAATACCACCGAAAGGTGCAAATTTCGACCCCCTATGTTCCAGTGCGCGTGTTAAGATCCAGTGGCTGACGTATGTTCTGCAGGGCTAGACTGGTGGTGCTGATTGCTGCTTCTGGAAGGGCTGACCTCGGTAACCATAACGAATGTATACAAATGTGAACATTACAGTACATTGCGGTCTGCTGCACCACCAATCACAGGCAGACCGTGGCTATGGCCTGTGTGATGTGCGATCTCGGGTTCCTCACAAGTGGATTGTGGTGGAGCGAATAACAACTTTTGACAGATGCAATTGTTGAAAAGGTGGCCGATGCCCTTGAAAGACTAAATGTTAAATTTCAGTTAAATCTTGGAACCGATGCCATGGGCGCCTCGACAATGAACAAACATTGGCCGGATGTTTCCAGCGTTGCAGTATCCATGGCAACGCGCAGTTTCGGCCGACGGCAGTCTGTACCCGTCGCCAGGCGGCGCAGGCGGGCGAGCAGACACGCCCGTTACTACCCAATCAGGCCCATACAAATAGGCTGGGGGGCATCTGGGACACTAGTGCTTAGTAAAGTATGCTGCACTGACTTGGTTGCGTAATCTGGGAACGGTTTAGCGAAATTGGCGGCCAGTTCGTTACTTGCAGATACCATCCATGCTTTTTGTAATCATTTTTGTTCGGATCCCGACAGGTCAGCACGGCTCGTCTTGTTTCCAGATTTGGGGCATGCACGATGCTTTTCCTGAACAACTGAATTGAGCTGAAGTACGAAACAGTCTTTGGCGGACGAGTGTACAAATTGTTGGTCTGGCGTGTTGTGGAACCTAAATCTCAAAAATGCCGAACTGCTCTTTTCAGAACCATTTAGATATTGATCAATTTTTTCCGTATCACCTGGAATGATCGGTGTCATTTTACGGCATTTTTTAGCAAGTTCATTGTTGACTCGAGCTATTTCAAATGTCCTTGTTCCGGGACCGATATTTTGTTTGCGGATGATTTTGAGTGAAAGCAATAATGGCAAGGGTAACTCGAGCTGAGACGACTCATGTTGTGCTTAAGCCGGGAACCGGAGAGTCGACCTGGAAGTCTGCCGACAAATGTGCTACATGCAATTGAAGTGCACAATTCCCACAGATCTGAATCGGCCAGAATACGGCAATTTGACCGTACTGCGGTGCAGCGATGTAGCGTAGCACAGGTAGCTGAGGCAGAACAAGATATGTGGGTGCACAAGGCGAAGCCATTCGTTTTTCAATTCCAGGGAATGATGAATCGTAGTGAAGAGTGGTGGTCATATATGAAATACCGCGCTAACATGAGCATACGGTCACGGAACTGTTACTCATTTTCGCCTTCACGTGGAAGTTCACACATGCAAACGGGTACCGGGCCGCGAAGCCAAACTGACCGAAGTGTTATGCCGAAATAACTGTTGCAGAACCGTTTCCGAAATATTTGGATCGAAATATTGGGCGCTGACGTCCAGTCAGGTCGCTCTCGTCGATTGCGGGGTTGCTTGCGTTCCAGGAGAAATTAGCCAGCGCCATTTCGGGGCGTCGTTATCCCCCCTAAGGTTTTACACGGATAGTTGAAGAACGGCGTGAGTCAGTGCCCCGTTCTTTCACTTAAAATTTAGATGTTTGGGTGGGCAAAAATTGTATGGACCTGGCCGATATCGCTTTCCTTTTCTGATTCTAAATTGTTTTTCAAATATCCCCAAAATGTTTTGGACCCCAGAGCCAAAAACATGAAGCAAGTCATGAAAACATTGGCTCCCTAGTGACGTCACTTTGGGGTGGTCATTTTTGGGGTTGTGCCTGGTCCCACTCGTCGAGCGCTTTACGATGACACCCCTTTCGTTTTCGTGCGACTTAGTTTGAGGAAAAGAGGGGGATCCCATCACCCCCTCCGAGACTGGGTGTGGGGATATAACCGGAAAGACGGGGAGGGTTAACTTGGGTATCGTCGTATTTGGGTGCCGCTTTTTAAATGATGGTACCTTGGCGGATGTTCACATCAAGATTTAATTGTTGACCATTTAGATATATGTACCGTATACTTGTACCATTTAGATATTTGTACCAAATACCGTTATAGGTCTTTGTCCTTAGGCATTAGTCATGCCAAAATCAATGCGATGCTACGTAAGTTGCGGTTCTGTTGGAAAAAAACGGGTAACATCAGTTTCGTACTTCAGCTCAGCTCAGTTCAGTTGTTCACGCTTGCACCAAGTCTAGCAACATGATGAGCCGTGCTGACCTGCCGGGATCCCAACAAAAACAAAAAGCATGGATGATATCTGCAAGTGACGAATTGGCCGTCAATTTCGCTAAACAGTTCCCAGATCGCGCAACCAAGTCGGTGCAGCGTACTTTACTAAGCACTAAAGTGTCCTAGATGGCCGTCAGCCTCTTTATATGGGCCTCATTGTGTAGTAACGGGCGTCTGCTCGCCCGCCTGCGCCACCTGGTGACTGGTACCGACCGAGGTTTATTCATCGTCGATGCGCCACCCTAACGTGTGTGTGCATGCCGCATATGTGGAGACTGATGCGGTCGGTGCGGCAGGGCCGGGTTTGTGGTGAGCGGCGCGCCGTGGCAACAGCAGCAGCAGCAGCACCAGCAGCACCAGCAGCAGCAACAGCAGGCCTTGCCGCGGTACGCACCCAACATGGCCAGCGCAGAGGAGTTCCCCAGCTTCGGCGACTCTGGCCCGACCAGCGCGCCCATGTGGGGGCCCCGCCGCTAGACGGCCGGCCGGAGAGCCGGTGACGCAGTGAGGCAGATGCCGGAGTCGGGTGCCGGCGAGGTAGAGAGCGAGCGAGCTGGGGAGCGGGAGCGAGTGAGATAGAGGACGAGAGTGAGCGAGACAGGGAGTGGGACAGAGCAAGTGAGTGAGATAGAGAGCGAGAGTGAGTGAGGTAGAGAATAACAGCGAGTATGATAGGTAGCGAGACTGAGCGAGAGGGAGAGCGCGCGAGAAAGCCACAAGTGTCTTCCTTGTCGCAGCGGCCATCGCGCCCTGCACCAGACCGTGTCGCCAGCCACCTATTTTGAAACGATTCCAGTTTATTTAGGGTTTTTGGCCTTGGCATGGTTGGTTGTTTTTATCCGGTGCATGACGAGTGCACTTTTTGTTGCTATTTTAGGGGTCCATGGTATTCAGTGTGGCCGGTGAGCTGTGGTATTCGACGTGGATGTTACAGCCCTCATGACAATAACGATGCGGACATTCGGGTGTCGCACGCGACGCGCAGATGTGATTTGACTTTGAATCCCGATTTTGTACAAAGGGCGGAGCGTGTACAACAAGTCATAATAACATTCTATCGAGGTCACGGCGACGGCTAATTGTCCAACGGCACACATATATTATATACGTCTATAATGGTGGAAGTATACGAATATAAATTGTAAACTTTGCACGCGTTGGGAGGTTGGAGGCCGGCACGCTGGTGCGCCTCGCTCGTGATGCAATGAACTGTTAATGGTAGCATCGCTGAGCTGTTCTTCATCAGCCGTGGTGTGGCAGCCGTCGCATGTGGCACACGCACGGCGACTGGTGCGGCGGGTGCTGCGCGAGCCACGTCAGAGGTGGATTCACGTGGCCGCACGCGTCGGGCATGACGTCACGTCAACTAGGGTATATATAATAACATCCAGAGTTGGTGTAGTGCCAAAGTTCATAACGTCCAAGGATCATACCGTCCAAAATGCTAAATATAGTTTAAGAAGTTCCAAATGTCTGGTTGGGTGCGTTCATAACATCGAAGAATCACAAAGTCCAAAACTGGATTCAGAGGTGTATTCATAACGTCCAGAGTGAAGAAAGCCCAGAGTTCGTAACTTCCAAAAATAATTCCTCAGCTGTTTGCTAGAGGAGCCAGCGAAGCCCTGACTGTGAAATCGTGCGGCTGTGTCTTCGTTCCTGTCAACAGGTCGCACTGGCAAACGTGGCGTAATGTGCACATTATCGTTCCGTCCACCCCTTCCCCTATTGAAGCCTGCCTTCTCCATCGCACACCCAAGTGCTTCCGATATGGTATGTGTTATATATCGCTGATAACCCACACCCCACCGATAAGCGCACCGGGCAGCGTCTCTGGTCGGCCGGCCGACTGGTCGCAAAAAGGCCGCGGACAGGCCGACCGGTCCGGTCCATGCAGAGGGTCGACCTCGTAGTCATTGTTACAAGTTTGACACGATACTGTGCTGTTGTCTGGGGAAGTACGTATCACTCTAAGCTTGATAAAATTATTAAGTTGCAGAAGTGTGTTATTAGGATTGTTGATAAAAAACCGTACTTATACCATACAAATGAATTGTTTATTAAACAGAGTTCTAGAGTTTCTGGACATAGTTGATGAGCAATGTATTTACATCATGCTAGGTTTTCTAAATCAATCATTACCAGCACCTCTTTCTAATATGTTTCAACTTTATGAACAAGGTGGCCTCAGAGTTAGACAGCAAATACCCTTTTCTGATATCAATTATAGAATGTTTTCATTACCCTTTATTGCACCAAAAGCCTGAAATAAAATCTGCTCTCACTTCCACAGGTTTGACGATGTACCCAGGAGTAAAATGATCTTGAAGAAACACATCAGACAATACATTATTAGAAAATATTAACTTTTTCAATAAATGTTTGTAATGGTAATGTGCTATGCATGCTGATCTGGTATCATTCGGACATTTTCTTTTAAGAATCATGTTTTCTTTTCTTTCTTCTTCATGAATCAGAAGAGTTTCGTCATTGCGCCCTTTCGTCGTGCCCCCCTCCACTTTGAGGAGGGGACCAATGGCCTCTCACGGTCGACGCCAGAGGACACATCGCCCATAGGACTGCAGCTGGCAGACTGTCTCTCTCGCTATATCTGAGGATGCCATCCACGATAGAGAGATGGCGATGCTGGCATGTGCTCTGCCGGGGACGAGTAGCCTAGGGGTAAGTTGCTCGTCTCACAATTGAAAGGTTGTGGGTTCGAGTCTCACCTGTAGCTATTCTTCGCCCGCGACCAATCGGCGTGAGATTGGCGACGCTACATGATTCAACGGTCAATGTGTCGTAAAACCAATAACCAACCGGCATGTGGTCTGTCATAGACACATTGATGTGCCTTCCTACGACCGACGTTGAAGTAAATAAAGAGCATCCAACGTACTCAGCCGCCTGGTTTCGAAGTTATCCATTTTTGCATTCACAACGCGTTCAACTAGGGTTTGTTATGACGAACCACCTGAAAACAAATTAATTACTGGTGACCTGAGGTAGTCATTTCAGTTTTTAAGTGAATGCCTCATGAACAAGGAATTTGTTAACCGAAACCTTCGGATAAGCTATGTCCTCCAGAATCATGTAATTATTCCAGAACAGCTTAGCTCAGGCCATGGTCCATATGTTGTATGTGCTGTAACCAGATGCGCGCTCGCCAAAAAACGTATCTTTCATGTGTGTTGCAAAATAGTACACCGAATCAGACAGCGAGTCTGATTCGGTTCAGCATAGATCAAGTTTAAGAGGTGAAATCACAACAGGTATTTATTTGGAGTCCAGGGGCTTCAACTCCCGCCATGTCGAACACAATCCACATTTCAATTTATCCTACGCTAAGATGGAAAAGAAGGGAAAGACATTATACATACACTTGAACATTGGGACAACTGTTTCTATTTACCCACACGCACAATTTGCATCATAATGCATGGAATATAATAGGTGATAGTGGGGTTAACTGAGATCAATGCGATAATGCTAATTTGAATTAAGATGTTTGGCTGGCCATAACATCAATATGCTGCACCGGCAAGCAAAATCTTGCACCCTGGCATTAGCACACTCAGTTGAACATAGAAGAATATGCGGCACAACGAGATCATTGGCTGCCGGGGTTGAAAACACTTGCTAATCCTGGTTTTTGTGCATCCAGAGCATCATCCTCTTGAGGAAATATTCCTCAATTTTGCCACTTGTAGATCAATAATGGTTCTTCACAATCAACTGCTCTGGGACGTGCTCAGGGTTTACTAGAAAATGCAGGCCGAGGTTCCAATGCCATAAGCTGGAACAAAAATATCCTCTCCATATTCAATTAGGCCCCCAAAAAATCATCTCCACACCTAGGATTGCAAAGCACAAATCTAGCCTGCTGACTGCTGACATGTACTCTGTCCAACCAGGGTTGAAGAAAAACGTTCCTGTACATGATGTTTGTCGTCCAGAAAATTATCCTCCATGGATAATTACCTGGTATATATGGGATTATAAAATATGGCACATCTTCAACAAAAGATTTTAGATGTTTGCAAATGAATGCAAACTTCAGAAAGACAAAATCACAATTTTGGAATGGAATGTTAAACGTTTTCCTCTCGAAATGCAACGTCAAGTCATGCCGCTCCGGTAGCTCAGTTGGTTAGAGCGCTGGCCTGCTCTGGTCTCTCCTGTACTGGCAACCCAGGGTTCGAGTCGCTTCGCGCATTTAGCCCCCGGCCGGGAGTGTCAGTTGGCAGCTGGCCCGATAAGGCCGGGGACGAGCTACCGGGCGGCCGTGTCTGTGCATTGGCGGCACGTTAAACTTTCGGTCTAAATTCTGCCGTTGAACTGGAGTTCCTGGATCGGGTGGTGGGGCCAGGGTTCACGCAACAAGCTCTGCTTAGCAATAGAACCCTGGTTCCTCAAGCCACCCCAGCAACTACTCGGATTAAATTTATTAAAAAAAATAAATGAAAAAATCACAAATTCAACCATGTCCATCCCTCCTTGTTTTGAAACTGAATAATTTCACCAGAAATTTGACACACAGCACCAAACTTACAGCACATGGACATATTTTAGCAGCTCATAACAGCTCATCACAGCTATATTGAAAGTAAACGTATTTAACCAAACTTTACCGGTTTTAAGTTGTTGCCAATGTTGAAGCAAGTTGAGAACACATATTACTCTAGACACATCTAGCATAGTTCCAGAACAAATGAAATGATGGTACATATCCAGGGATACTTGACAAAAATTATGCGTCAACGAAACATTTGTTTTCAAGAACAACTCAACACATCTCTGCTTGTGCATTGATTATACAGTGCACCATAATTATGGTACGATTACTTTCATTTAAAATCCAGCATATTATGCATGCATTCTTTTCACACTGGATTTGTATGCTGAAGACCCATGCCTGGCCAGAGTGAAAAAATACCATCTATCCTAGATATATCCTATTCAAAGCATCTGGATAAAACCTGTACAAAGAAAGGCACCATCACTGCTGTAATCTGTGTGCATATTAGGTTGCTGTCTTTTTTTTGTTGTTGAAATAATTGGAAACGGCACAGCAACTTCTGGCATGGCAAGCTGGATGGTACAGAACAGTAACGTAAGCAGACAAAATCAGCACCAATTCTGCATTCCAATGTTTTCCATATATGTACCTTTATCTAAACCTCCACTTACCATCTGAGGAGCTTCAGTAATTTGCAATTTAGACTGTATACAAGACATGCTAATCAGTAATCACATGCTTTTCCTCTGTAAAGCAAAGATGTTATCATAGAATGTCTGATGTTAATATTTCTAATTTAATGAAACATAAAAAGTATAAGTTATTTTTGTTTCCACAAAAGGTGCTAAATTTATGAATTGGGGTAATCTTGAATTATTGGACCTCCCTTTTACAATGGGTTATTTGGGTTGACATGATGCGACCACTCATTTCTTATTTTTTTTTTTTTTATTTTTTTTTTATTTAAAAAACCAAAAAATTTTTTTTTTTTTTTTTTTTTTTTTTTTAAAAAATTTTTTTTTTATTTTTTTAATAAAACCCCTAAACTAACAAAACCCCAACCCCTGCTTTGTGGCAGGAAAATGTGTGTTAAACCTATCCTGTGAATTCCTAAAAGCACAATAATGCCTAAAATTGTACACTAGGTATTTCTTTTACTTTCAGAATGACATTACACATCAAGACAACATTATTAGGTAAATCTGCATCTTGAGGTAATCTTTGAATTCTTGAAATTTGATTGTCCAATGCAATCTCTGAGTGTGGTAAACATTATGCAACAACTAATTTCTTGTGCATATGCTTACTTTTCAATTAACAGGCAAAATAACACCAACAAATGGGCTTGGAGTTTGGCAATATAGCATACAAGTAAGGTGCAAAAGGAAGAAAAAATGCAACATAACATAACTTAACACAGCCTAGCCTTCCATGTAAGAAAATACATTAATTGCAAAAAGAACATTTTAAATTCTTCTCAAACATTTTCTAAACCTACATGGCCAGCACAGCCTAGCTTAGTCTGTTTTTGAAGATACTTTTGTTGAAAGTTTTAAAAAATGGAGTGTTTCTAACTTAACTGACAAGCTTAATCTAACCAGTCCTTACCCTATTGTTTCCTTCATGGAGGAAAAATGTGCGCAAAACTTGCCTCATGCATACCTTAAAGTACAATAATACACAATATTGTGAGATGATATTTCTGAACATGATTAAGACAATGGAACCATGCATTCCTGCTCAAAATTTAATCCAATAATTTTGTTGCTTTCTTTTTTGTGCAGAAAACGTTTCGTTTTTCCTTTTTTAAAGATAGAATGTTTGACTCCGACAGATTTCTTTCAAGAAAGAAAAATACTAGGTTATAATGAAATGCCTGAAATAATATATGGAATAGAGCATAATATCACCTAGCTATGGTAGATTAGGCTTTTGGCATATTACATTATTATTCAGTATATATTTCCCCAGCTAAATATGAATGTTTGTATTACCTACCTTCCTTACCAACTGAAAAGTATGTATGCACTTGTGCTGGTAGTAGGTAAATGGTAGCTAGGCAACATGCTGCATCATCTTAATCTCATTATGAAACACTTTCTATATTTGTCTTAAAATTCCATATCCAAAGTACAAAAAAGCTTGTCAATGCTTACACTGGACACTGCCAGCCATGATCATATCATTGTACCTAGGAAGGTCATCTAACTAGGTACCTACTTCGGCAATGTCAATATGAATCAAGACAGTCAAACAATCAATTCATGAAAACCGGACATTAATTCACCATCATGTCTAGGTACAAGTACCGTAAACGACAAATCTTCGAACGACGACTCAACGCTGGGTTGCTCAACGAGCCACCAAGAGTTGCCTCATTTCCATTCCTCATTTACAACTAGATTCCTAGGCGACGACCACATTGGTCGCCGGATCGCCGTTGCACGGCGCTTGGGCGACCACAAATATGCGATTGGTTTAGCATTGTGGTTGTCAGAGGAGCGCCGTCCTGTGCCGGCGGAAGGTTCTAGTATAAACATGGTAGGTCAGAGGGTCGGAATATATGGTATGCGCTCCTGGTATACATTTGATCTGAAAAAAAACAATTGCTGCTAAATGAAAATATCTGATGCGTCGACTAATTTTGTCATTTATCGTTCAAATGTTGACGGACATATGAAAACAAAATTATGGTTTTGGTTGTCACTGTGACCTGGTGAGTCCGCACCTGGTCGCCGACGCTATCGCCAGGACGGCACTATTTTTGAGCCCTGCACTAAACTATTTTTGAGCCCTGCATTGTCATACTGATGTTTATACACACCACCAATGGCAACGCCACATGCATATGGGGATTGAACAGGATTCATTCCATTCTCAATTTCCAGTCATCAAACTTCATACAATCCAGTGCAGTGAAAACAATCACATTTATCATTGAGATTATGAATATACAAACTATAATAATATCTAGCAGCCCACCCATCATCAGCTGACAGGGTGCTAGATAATAATATATAGCACCCTGTCAGCTTGATATTTACAAAGGTAGGTACCTACCTAGGTACATGCCCAATGAGATATTACCTAGGTAGGTACCTACCTACCTACCTACCTAGGTACCGCAAACTGAACCAACGGGAACCGCATCTGAGCCAATCTGCCAGCTTATGATATGAAATAAAATAGTTAGAAGAGCTGCATGAACACTGTTACAATTGATATTCCTGAAGAAAGCAATAGGTAGGTACTAATCAGCAGGGTGGGAAACTTGCTTTCCGGGTTTGGAGTCGGAGTGGAAACATATTTCTTCCGGAGTACATTTTCATGCACATATTATTTTTCATGCATGGAATCTATTTGCCGGTAACCGACGAGAAACGCATATGTACCTAGTCAGTATCTATGTAATAGGCATAATACACATCATTTTTGGTCACATCAAAGCATAGAAACAAAGAAGTGAGCAATGGATGGCACCACAAGACAGGGAGTTGTGATCAGCTCAGCTTTGTCTCTCATAACTCACAGGAGCAATGCGCCTTCCTTTCACTGCTGGTCTCACCATACTGCTAGGCAAAATGAAAAACACAAATAATTCACGCTTCACCCTCAGCTCAGAGTGCACACCTACCTACATACGCAGCCAATTCCCTGCACGATACGGACCCACACCACTACCTCACACGCAGTCGGAATAGACGGCGGTGCGCAAAGGATCAGTCAAGGTCTTGTGTTTGCAGCATGACACTATTCAGTGTTCAAAACATGTGTTCAAAGTTGCTAATGGTCATCACGTCATTTAAAAAATACCTTTCATTGATTGGTTGAAGAACAGTTTTCGTAACAGAAAATGCTAACGCAGCAAATTCGGATCGGCGGCCTCCGCTGCACTTCGGAAGCGACTCTTAAAACGGTCAGTTTTTCCCACTATAGGGTGGCTCGAAAGCAGGTTTCTGGAGACGCACCGGCCGAATCTGTAGCGACCGGAGGCCATTATATTCAGTGCGCAGGCGCGAAGTTTGGCGCGTTGTCGTCGGCATTTCCGCTGGTTGTGGTTTCGTGTGGTGTGTGTGTTCGGTTGCTGTCTGTGTGCTTGATGGTACGAAAAGTGTATAGTTGTTTGGTAACCGTAAGTAGACTAACATGTTTGGTGGATATTTTCTTCAATCCTGTATTAGTTTTTTAGTGATATTTTTGTTCCTTCTGTATGTTTGTGTCGAGTACATGTGGAGCCCATTCTATCCAGTATGAATCCGGAGTGCAAAAATGTTTTAAGAGATGAAATCTCTTAAGAAGTGCCTTAATTCCCACCCTGCTAATCAGTGCACAGTCATATAAGACCAATACGGTGTTCTTGCGCAGAACCAATGTCTGGCAGGGCAGCGCGCATCAAATGACACCAAGGATACCATTATATTAGGAGCATCAAAGTTGCCAGGAAGCCTTAATGACATCATAGCTTTTTCCCTTACTACGACAGGAATTGATAGCATCAGGCATTGCCCTCTATGTCAATGGCATCAGGCATTGACCTCCATATATGTAACTAGACGGACGACTCGCCGCACGGCCCGCGTCCTATTCCGCCCGGTCCCGGCTGGAGCAGCGGTACATGGGCAAAAGATACAGAGCGCCGCCCACTCCCATGCATTTTAGCCCTGGAATGAAATGTTGTAAGATGAAAAGTTATGGATAGCTTTTGAAAATAAGTAGTGAAAATAATGTTGGGTTCATGATGAGCAAATAGAAATGGCGAAAATCTTGCAAAATATTGCAAGTGTGCTTTTAATGTCTAACTTCTATCATCGTTTTGCCAACTTTGTGCGGTATTCGGCATGTGTACCACGTGGGGTGTTGATTTGTCAAAATAATTGGGGGGGGGGCGAATTGTATTTGATCTCCCCCCCCCCCCTTAAAAAAAGTAATCGGATTTCGGCCACTATATTTTCAGACCTCAATAATTCTGATTTGTATTTGACGATGTGTATGTTCATGTTCATTCAGCATCCTCGCCAACGGGAAAATCGTCCAGTAACAGGTAAAGCCACATAAACAAAAGATCAATGCACAGTACATATTGACATAAAAACTGTGAGTCATACCATGCGACTACAGTGTCATACAGTGGACTCGGGTTCATCGTCATCGCCAACGCCATGCATACCCTCAACGTCACTGTCACCCTCCCCTCACTCCATACACCAGCAAACACACACCAGCTTAAATTAAATATGTATGCGTCCATATGCAGGCTAAAACACACCGGCCTCGATGGAGCATTGGAGCACAGCAGGCCTGAACTGTGATTACGACGGGTGAAGGTATTTCCTCGGTGCTTAACATCAGGAATGGCGAAGCCAAAGTTTTGGTGGGGCGAGTTCAGGGACGGGAAGGGGGCATAGCTTCCACAAAAGCATAGCAATCGAAAGCAATGTCCTCTGATTCAAGCATGTGCATTGATGTAGTCATCGTGATCGCCCAGTCTAGTCAATCACCACACACGACATCAAGCAAACTAAAATGCACACCGGATTACAGGCATTAATCAGCGCAATCGTTCTACTATTTATTTTTACAACAGTTTAAAAACTCCACCCGTACCCAATGGCGAAACCAATTGCAAGAGTAGGCCACACTGGGCGCACGCCTCTCGGATCACGGCCAAGGAGTCCGAAAAGTTAGAATGGTCGGTTCGTATGGCTTCTTTGCTCTAGAGTCGGAAATATAAAGTACAAAACTTCGGGAAATGGGAATAGTATCAGAAATCAACAGTTTTCAAATCGGTGGACATGGAAAGGTCCCCGCACCAGGTGTGTCGCAACAGGAACATTTTTACTGCAACCCTGTTGGTACTTGTAATCCTTTCCCTCCAAAACGTTAAGTGCGAAGTTTTTTTTATACCTTTGGTTTTGCTTGGACCCACCATATTTACCTTCTTGACCTCATTCACCAATTTGATTTCTAATTCCCCTTGAAATTGATTTTGGACGGATCATAAAGACATAAAGACATAAAAGATTAGTGCAACTATGAGCCACAAGGGCCTGTGCACTCTGTACACTGAACCAGTTGCCCACCAAATCTGTCAACCAGCCCTCCCTGCAATACTGAAAAGCAAGCCCTCCATTCTTATAATGATTGTCTATGCTGTTTTTAAAGATGGAGGAAAATGTTCAAAATGGAGGATGGAGGATCAAGGAGGATAATATTCCCACATCTTCAAAATGCCACCATTCGCGGTAGTTGAAGCATTGCAACACCAAATGCACATTATAATATTATTTCATGAAATCTAATAACTTTTGCTTTATCTCAATTATAATGAAGGTCAAGGTTACTAAGCGAAGATCAGGTCAAATTCTCTCTTCTTATCGCAGTAAGGACAACACGTTTCGTGCAGAACATGATACAAGAATGATATAGACATTATGCTTTAAAATTTGTGTCCAGGTCAGGTCAAGTATTATGCATATTCTACATTGCCATCCTTGGTGTGGAGATGGTATTTGTATGCGCGTCAGCAGCGGCGACGGGCGATATTGTACCTGCAATGTCGTATTATGCCGAACGCTACTGTTCCTTGTGAATTGAAATTTCAATTCGGTTTAAGAGCCACCGACGTAGTACACCATGACATTGTGTGAACAAACAATGATCCGAGATAACCCGACTCCGTGTGACTGGACCTTATTATGTGAAGCAAATATAAAGCATATAAAGAACAAGTATGCATAGAGGTGCAAGATGTTCCACCGTAGAAACACATGGCATGCAAAAGAGTCTTCATATGGGTGCGGGGGACACAAATAGGGCCACAAGGGTACCGCACCGAAGATAACTTCTGGTCGCGCTGTTGTCAGTACCTGTAATCATTACTTTAGTGGAAGTAAGGTCAGTCTCGCTACTGACGATTTGTTTTTATGATGTCACCAATATTCATTGATCGAAATGCACAACAAGAACAGCTGTGTCTCAATCAGGTTCAATGGCTGTGACGAATTGGGAAATATTAATGCATGGGTGACATTAGTATCCATTAATGGCAAGGTGAACGGTAGAGTGGGGAGAAAGTGACAACTAATGCACACAAAACTGTTCGGAAAGTTGATGCAAAGCTGCGACTAATCCCGCACCGTTCACCTCGACCGGCCAGGGCCGTCGAGTACATCAAGTCTACCAGGGTTGAATTTATACTTTGCAATCCTAGATGAGGAGAGGACAATTTCTGAGTTGTGGAATACGGAGGGGATATTTTCCTTGAAATATTGCCATCAGAATCTCACTTTCAAGTTTCAGGTGAATCTTGAGCACTTTACCGCAGGGCAATTCGTGCTATCGAACAACGCCATCAGACATCCAAATTGAAAACATATGGAGGAAACAAAATTGAGGATAGTTTTGTGAAGAGGATAATGCTATGGATGGCAAAATTCCAGGAAAAGCCAGTTTTTCAACTCTGACGTCCACTGTGGCCGGCCAAGGTCGCAGAGTACATCGTCCACTGTGGCGGACCGGGGCTGTTGAGTACACATTCTACTATGGCGGACCAGGGCCGCGAAGCACACCATCCACTCTGGCGGACCGGTGCCGCGGAGCACATGGTCCATCGTAACGGAACGGAGTCGTGGAGCACACCGTCCACTATGGTTGACTAGGGCCGCAGAGTACATCATCAAATGTGGCAGACCAGGGTCGCGGAGTATTCCACCCACTATGGTGAATCGGGGCCGCGTGGCACACCTACTATCACGGATGAGGGCTCCGAAGCATAGTGTCCACTGCGGCGGAACACGGCCGCGGAGTACATCATCTACTGTGGTGGATCAGGATCGCGAAGCAAACCGTCCACTGTGGCGGATCAGGGTCGTGGAATACACCGCCCATTGTAGCGGACCGGGGCCGCGGAGCACACCGTCTACTGTGGCGGATCAGGGCGCGGAGCACATCGTCCACTGTCCACTGTCCACTGTGGCTGGTATGACGACTCGCTTGAAAAAATAATCGATACATTTAATTCGATGTATTAGTTCTCTTCTTCCCACATTTCCCCTGATTAAGAAATCCAGAGACACACTGAGTTTTCATGCACCTCATTTCTTTGGTTAAATAAGCTTTCAGATTGGGTACCGAGCCGTGACCCTACCTAGGTGTCTGCATGTTTTACCCGTTGCGTTTTTCTTCTATGTATGTGTTTTAGAGCTCCAGCAGATTTTTGTTAGGGACTCGGTACACGTTTGAGACCCTGATCGTTTTAGAGCATTGTTGCTTCTCATACACAGATAGTATTTTTAAGTTATCGGCGCGTTTTCGAAGAGAATTTCGAAGATGTTTGATTTATTGCCCGGTATTTTTGTTCCTTGTTTACGATCAATTCCCTTGTTGGGGCCCCGTGCAATCTAATGACCCTGATGTGCCTTGAAGGTCTCCGTTATGCTTTTATTTGTCGCTTCCGGTTTGTTTATTTCGTGCTGCAGAGTATATTTGAAGGATCTGTCGCTTATTGCGAAACTCGGTATGCCTTGGATTACCGACATTAATTTTTTGGATTACCGATGGAATGTTGAGAATTCTTGGTAGAGCAGGCTAAGCGTGACTTTTAGGGGTTCCGGCCCGGCCGTTTGTGGTCTTCATCGTCATTTTCTTTATCACCAGTACGACTCTTTTGAGTCCCAGCGTGGTTTTCAGCGGGCCAGGTAGGAACTTTTGAGGTCCCAGCGTCCTTTTGAGAAGCCCGTGCGCGACCATTTTGACCCGATGTGATTTTTCGGGGCCCCGGTGCGATTATTTGGGGTTCGAGTCCACCTGTCGCTACTCTTCGCCCGCGGCCAATCGGCGTGAGAGATTGGCGACGCTACATGATTCAACAGTCGACGTGTCGCAAAACCAATATTCAACCAACCAATTAGCGATTATTGGGGTCCAAACTAGACTTCCAGGGAGACTAGCGCATTTTTCCGGAGCTCTATGCGATTCTTGGGGGCCCCATAAGTAAAGTCAAACATATTTGTTGTATGTTGTATGCCCACTCTTTCCATAGTGTAAAAACCCTGACCTGCTGTTTACCTGACCACGTTACCAGTTGTCTCCAAGATAATCATTATTCAAACAATTGTTACTGTGAACTCCTTACATGGAATGACAGCAAGCAAGGTGATCTCAGTCTCATTAGGGTGGTGCAACTCTGGATCTCGGCAGGCAGAGGCTGGGCTGAAGCCAACTTCTGGTGCAGGCATAAGATCGAGACAGGAGAGGCTGGAGGCAGAAGCCACTCCTTCAGGAGAAGGTTGAGATGGAGAATCCAGACTGAAAATAAGGACAGACATATACTTCAATATGCACCTTTGTTCACATTTTATTCCTAGGCATCTTAATTTAGACAATTATCTTTCCACAAAAAGAACAACAAAATTTTCCATCTATCGAAATACCTCATTTGATTATCAATCCATGCTTATATCTCCAATGGGACGTTAGCGTAGGTTAGCACGCACCCTGGAGTGGGAGGGGCAATTCCGCCCACCCTCCGGTTTTTCGCACACAACTCCAGATTTTACCGGCCGATTTACGCCATTCTTTGCGTATTTGCTTAGAAATGACCTGCGCGTTGCTTACAGCCAGACAACGGAAATTGTCCGAAATTGTTTTTCGAGCTATGGGTAAAAGTTTTTTTTTAAATTCGCAGCCTCACACAAATCGGCGCTCATGCGCTTCCCGTATATTGGCAAGGGGGAAGTGTTCTTGGCGACATTCACGATTTATTTTATGTGTATTGTTACGCTATATAGTTTCAAAGTCATGTTTGGTCAGCGAGGTCAAGTTCATAACAGGTTAATGGAACCAAGCTTGGTCAATCGGGATGTGGACAAATCCAAATGACCGTCATGCGATTGATGTCACTTTGCATGTTACTCCCTACACATCTTGAAAACTACTGCTTGTCATTGTGTACCTAAGCATTTCAATACTGTATTCATGTACTTCACTCCTTTCTTTCCGGAGCCGATTGCGCCGAGCCGCCCAATGGAGCTGTCGGATGGGCGGCCCGGCTCCGGTAACTGGAGCAAGTAATGACCCGATAAAGTGCTGCTATATAGGTGACTTGAGGTTAAATGCCTGGTCTAGAATCTATGTTGCATCATTAGTAATGTCTAAAACATCATTGGTGTCCATTTTGGAGCATTTAAGCACAAACATAACGATCCATAACCATGGGTGTCGATTTTTGAAAAACATTGGGGGGGGCGAAGTGTCAACGCACTAGACCCCCCCCTCCACCCCCACCCAAAAAAACAAAACAAAAAAAACATCGGATTTCGCCCACTCTATTTTCAGATCTCAGAAATTCTGAGTTTTTATTCTACGATGTGTATGTATATGTTATTCAGCATCCTCACCAACGGGGAAATTCGTCCCATAACTGATCAAGTCACATAATTAAAAGAGCAGTGCGCAGTACATGTCAGCATAACAGCTCTGAGTAATAGCATGCGACTGCAGTATCATACAGTGGGCTCGGATCTATCGTCATCGTCATCGTCATCGTCATCGTCATCGTCATCGTCATCGTCATCGTCATCGTCATCGTCACCGTCACCGTCATCGTCATCGTCATCCAGGGGTGTCGATTTGTGAAAACCATTGGGGGGGGCGAAGTGTATCAGACCCCCTCCCCCTCCCCCACCAAAAAAAAAACTCATCGGATTTCGCACACTATATTTTCAGACCTCAATAATTCTGATTTGTGTTTGACGATGTGTATGTTTATGTTTATTCAACATCTTCGCCAACGGGAAAATCGTCCAGTAACAGGTGAAACCACATAAACAAAAGATCAATGCACAGTGCATATCAACATAAAAACTGTGAGTTATAGCATGCGACTAGTGTCATACAGTGGACTCGGGTCCATCGTCATCGTAAACGTCATCTATATCCTCAACGTCACCGTCATCCCCCTCACTCCACTCACACCAAAAACACAACGGCTTAAGTAAAATATGTATGCGCCCATATGCAGGCTAAAACACACCGGCCTTGATGGAGCATCGGAGCACAGCAGGACTGAACTGCGATGACGACGGGTGAAGGCATTTCCTCGGTGCATAACATTAGGAAGGGCGAAGCCAAAGTTTTGGTTAGGCAAGTTCAGGGTCGGGAAGGGGGCACAGCTTCCACAAAATCATAGCAATCAAAAACAATGTCCTCTGATCAAGCACGTGCATTGATGTAGTCATCGTGATTGCCGAGTCTAGTCAGTTACCACGCACGACACGAAGCAAACTAAAATGCACAACAGATCACACACATGAATAAACGCAATCAGGGGTGTCGATTTTTGAAAAACATCGGGGGGCCGAAGTGTCAATGCAATAGACCCCCTCCACCCACAAAAAAAAAACTAATCGGACTTCTCCAACTTCATTTTCAGATCTCAGAAATGTTATTTTTATTTTACGATGCTAATGTTATTCAGCATCATCACTAAAAGGCAAAATCGCCCAACATGTGAAATCACATGAGTAACAGCAGTGCACAGTGAGCGCCAACATAAAAACACATGAGTCATAGCATGTGACTAGTGTCATACAGTGGGCTCGTGTCTATCGTCACCGTCACACACACCTTCCCCCCACTCCAACAGCAATAAACACACAACGGCTTAACAAAATGTTTCAGCGCCCGTACGCAGGCTAAAACACACCGACCTCGATGGAGCACCCGAGCACAACAGACCTGAAATGTGATGACAATGGGTGGAAGTATTTCTTTGATGGCTAACATTGGGGAGGGGCGAATCCGAAGTAGTGGTGGAGAAGAGTTCAGGGTCGGGGAAGGGACACAGCTTTCACAAAAGCGGGGGACATCGAAAACAATGTTCACTGGTGCATTGATGAAGTCACTGTGATCGCCGAGACTGGTTAGTCGCCACGCACGACACCAAGCAAACTGAAATGCACGACGGATCACAGACATCGATTGGTGTAATCGTTTTCCTATTTTATCTTTTTTCTACAACAGTCTGAAAAATCCGTCTGTACCCAATGGCGCAGGGAAGGGCAAGAATGTTTAACACTGGGTAAGTGCCTCTCCGGCCACGGCCAAATGTCCGAGGTCAGCTCTCGAGATTCCCAGAAGGGCCAACCGATGGTTTTGCAATGGATGTGTCGGCTCAAATGATTTCTTTGTCTGGGTCGAAAACATAAAGGAGAAAACTTAGAAAAATGCGAACAGTGGCAAAAATAAAGTTTCCAACTCGGCGGAATTGGCATGGTCCCGGCCACGAGTGTGTCGCAACAGGACCACGTTTTACCGCAACCCCGTTGGCACTTGTAATTATCTGCATCCTCGCGGAAGGATCAGTGTTCAGTTTCTCATACCTTTGGTAGTTCCTGAACCACACCATCCTTTCCTTTTTGACTGCAATGACAAATTTCACTTTTACTTACCCTTGTAAATTGACTTTGGATGGGTCAGAGGGTATTATTCCAATGTCTCAACTGCCGCCATTCGCAGTAATTGCAGCATACCGAAGCAAAATTCAGATCATAATGTTCTTGCATCAAATCAAACAATCCGGATATCTCGAAATATTAAGAAAGGTCAAAGATAATAAACTGAGGTCAGTTCAAATTCCGTCTTCTCATCGTTCTGCACTTTCCATGCAGAACATGATAAAAGTGTGGTATGGGCATTCTGCCTCGAAATACCTGACAAGACGAATCACGTAGGATCAGGTCCACTGTCAAAATATTATACACTGTTGTCTCGTGTGTGGTTTGAATTTGTGTGCACGTCAGCTGGTTCGGCTATATTGCACACGTACTGTCGTCTTATGCCGTATGCTACTGTTTCTTGCAGTCAATTTTGAATTTGGTTTTAGAGCCACGCAAGTAGTGCTACGTGACACTGGGTGAACAACCAATGACCCGACATCGGGTGACCGGACCAAATTTGAAGGTAAAAATGGCAGAGCTGTGACGAATATGTAAATATTAATACATGAAATACATTGGTACCTGTTGATGGTAAGGTGACCGGTAGGATGCCGGAAAGTGGTAATTAATGTATAGATGGAGGATTTGTGTTTCAGGGCGCGTCGACGGCCTTGGCCATTTTGCGCCCATACCTAATGCATAGAAAACTGCTCGGAGAGACGATGCAAAGCCGGAACTAATCTCACGTCGTCCACTTCGAGGGACCAGAACTGTGGAGTACACACCTTCTACCAGGGCTGGATTTGTACTTTGTAATCCTGGATGAAGAGAAGACAATTGCTGAGTGACCGAATACAGATATTTTCCTTCGAACCTGTGACTTTAGAATCCCACTTCGCAGTTTCCAGTGAATCATGAGCACATTACTACTGAACAGATAATTGTCGAAGAGCACCATAAAACCTCCGAATGGAAAGGACGAGAGGATAATTTGGTAAAGATGATAATGTTGTGGATGGCAAAATACAGAAACAGCTGAGTCGTGGAGCACGCCGTCCACTGTGGCAGACCGGGGTCATATAATACGTCATCAACCTTGGTGGACCAGAACCGTGGAGCACACCGTCCACTGTGGAAAACCAGAGTTACGGAGCACACCGTCCACTGTGGCGGACCGACGCAGTGGAGCACACCATCAACTGTGGCAGACCGGGGCTGCGGAGCACACCGTCCACTGTGGAAAACCAGGGCCACGGAGCACACCGTCCACTGTGGCGGACCGACGCAGTGGAGCACACCATCAACTGTGACAGACCGGGGCTGCGGAGCACACCGTCCACTGTGGCGGACCAACGCCGTGGAGCACACCGTCCACTGTGGCAGACCGGGGCTGCGGAGCACACCGTCCACTGTAGCAGACCGGGGCCGCGGAGCACACCGTCCACTGTGGCAGACCGGGGCCGCGGAGCACACCGTCCACTGTGGCAGACCGGGGCTGCGGAGCACACCGTCCACTGTGGTGGACCAGGGCCGGGGAGCACACCGTCCACTGTGGCAGACCGGGGCTGCGGAGCACACCGTCCACTGTGGCGGACCGACGCAGTGGAGCACACCATCAACTGTGGCAGACCGGGGCTGCGGGGCACACCGTCCACTGTGGCGGACCAACGCCGTGGAGCACACCGTCCACTGTGGCAGACCGGGGCTGCGGAGCACACCGTCCACTGTGGCGGACCAACGCCGTGGAGCACACCGTCCACTGTGGCAGACCGGGACTGCGGAGCACACCGTCCACTGTAGCAGACCAGTGCACTGTGCCGTGTACTGGTCTGCTACACATACACTGGGCCGTGGAGTACACTGTCCACTGTGGCAGACCGGGGCTGCGGAGCACACTGTCAGCTGTGGCGGACCGACGCCGTGGAGCACACCGTCCACTGTGGTGGACCAGGGCCGGAGAGCACACAGTCCACCGTGGTGGATCAGAGCCGTGGAGTACACCGTCCACTGTGGCGAACCTAGGTAGCGAAGCACACCATCCACTGTGGCGGACCGACGCCGTGGAGCACACCGTCCACTGTGGCGGACCGGGGCCATATAATACGTCATCAACCTTGGTGGACCAGAGCCGTGGAGCACATCGTCCACTGTGGCGGACCAGGGCCGCGGAGCACACCGTCCACTGTGGCGGACCGACGCCGTGGAGCACACCGTCCACTGTGGCGGACCAGGGCCGCGGAGCACACCGTCCACTGTGGGGGACCAGGGCCACGGAGCACACCGTCCACTGTGGCGGACCAGGGCCGCGGAGCACACCGTCCACTGTGGCGAGCCAGGGCCGAGGAGCACACCGTCCACTGTGGCGGGCCAGGGCCGCAGCACTGAGCTGAGCGACATCAGCGGCATTCGATCGCACCGCAGCAACACCTGTAGGTGGACGCTACCAACGGCCAAACACGTTGACCCGCTGAGCCGACTGGGCGGCGAACAGCCTCAGTTCGGCCTCCCAGTCCAGTGCGTCCATGACCTCAGGGTAGGTGGCGAGCATGGCGGCGTGGTTGAGCCGCTCCTGGCTCATCGTGGAGCGGAGCCAGCTCTTGAGGCGCCGGAGCAGGCTGAACAGGCGTTCGGCGGTGCAGGTGGTTGCTGGGGCCGTGAGGATGACTCGCAGCAGTGTGGTGGCGGCCGGCAGCACCTGGCGCAGGCCGTCATCGCGCAGCAGGGCCACAACGTCGTCCAAGGTGGACAGAGGTGCCTCCCTCTGCCGCGCCACGTCTCCCGGCATCTAGCTGTGCAGGCGAGGTCGGTCCAGGTCCATGCTGTAGAACTTCGCAGTCTCCGTCAGCGCCGCGTCATCTGCCGTGAGCAGGGCACGCTCGGCCGTGGCCAGAGCCGGCTCGTCTGAGGCGTAACGGCCAGCGATGGCGCCGGCCAGCCAGTCCACGGACTCCCGGTACACTCGGGAGTAGTGCTCCTCGGGCGTAACGGGGTGGTGGGGTGTGACGCCCTCGTCGAGACGACGGGGAGGACGCGTCTGGCGCCGCAGTCGATGCCGATCCACACCAAAGCGCTCCGCATCGCGCACCACCTCCTCCCAAAAGCACCCAAAACACTCGCGCTAGGACATGACGACCTCTCGCAGGGTACTGAGCATCTGGAGGTTGGCCGACACCGACTGCGAGCGACCCTGCACTGAGCGCATGACCGGCGTATTCAGCCCCAGCAGCAGCAGCGCAAGCCGGAACCCGAAGAAAAACCCAGAATCGCGCAGTAGCCTCCTGAACCCAAACATGGAACCCAAAAAAAACATGGAAGTATTCGAATGAAATTATCCACAAGAATGAATTGCAAACAGTTCCTCCAATGTGCTTTGCTGATAACTCTGGGGCTACCTGTGTAAATTAACAAATACCTGATCAATTTAATACCTTTTTTCCACCATTGGTAGTGAGTTGGAAACAAAAATACCTGCGACACACATCAGTCCATTATATTATCTTACACAGCCTAATTTTGCAAGCATTAACAATATTCCTTCTGTTAATGATGCTCAAATTGAAGACATTATTAAGACTTTAAACCCTGTTGGTGGAGGTATGGATAAAATTAGTACAAAAACTTGGATTGGAACAAATATAAGTATTTTGCAACAACTAACATATTTCTGTAATCTTTGTCTGAACACTGCAATATTCCCTGATACATTAAAATCTGCAGTTATAATTCCTGTATATAAAGCAGGGGAAAATAAAAAATTTACTAATTATAGGCCAATCTGTTTGCCACCAATATTATCGAAAGTACTGGAAAGATTAATACACTTTTGGGTATCATCATTTCTAAATGAAAATAATATCATGCACCCATTGCAATTTGGCTTCAGAAAAAAACACAGCGCATACATGCCAATTGCTCTGATGCATAACGAAGTAACAAAATCCCTTGTAAATAATAAATTAGTTTGTACTCTGTATCTTGATTTAAAAAAAAAGCTTTTGACACCGTCAGCATCCGCATTTTGTTACAAAAATTGAACTCTATTGGCTTTAGAGGAAATATATATAAACTGTCCTCATACCTATCAAATAGATCTCAAAGAACCAAGATACATGGCATCATCTCCCAACCATTACATATCACAAAAGGTGTTCCTCAAGGTTCGATTCTTGGGCCTCTGCTATTTACTCTATACATTAACGATCTCTGCAATGTTTCCAATTTGGCTAGCTTTTACCTATTTGCAGACGACACTGCCGTACCTATTACAGCTAATGATCATTCTGAATTACAAAGTAAAGTAAATGAGGTAATGCCCAAAATAATTACATGGTGTCATACCAACAGGTTATCTATTAATGCTGAGAAGACTGGATATCAAATTTTCTCCAGGAAACCATGTGATGACCTTCATGTCAAAATAAATACTTCCAATATTAGAAGGCATAGCTGTATAAAATATTTAGGTGTATTTCTTGATGAAGACATGACATGGAAAAGACATATAAATGCCATCTCTTCAAAACTTAGCAGGAATATTGGAATTATAGGCAAGTCTAGGTACTTTTTATCCACTTGTGAATTGCTTCTTCTGTATAATTATCTAATATTGCCATATTTAAATTACTGTGCTCTTATCTGGGGAAGTACGTATCACTCTAAGCTTGATAAAATTATTAAGTTGCAGAAGCGTGTTATTAGGATTGTTGATAAGAAACCGTACTTATACCATGCAAATTAATTGTTTATTAAACATAGAGTTCTAAAGTTTCTGGACATAGTTGATGAGCAATGTATTTACATCATGCTAGGTTTTCTAAATCAATCATTACCAGCACCTCTTTCTAATATGTTTCAACTTTATGAACAAGGTGGCCTCAGAGTTAGACAACATTTTCAAATACCCTTTTCTGATATCAATTATAGAATGTTTTCATTACCCTTTATTGCACCAAAAGCCTGGAATAAAATAATCTGCTCTGACTTCCACAGGATTGATGATGTACCTAGGAGTAAAATGATCTCGAAGAAACACATCAGACAATACTTTATTAGAAAATATGAACTTTTTCAATAAAGGTTGGTAATGCTAATGTGCTATGCATGTTGATCTGGTATCATTCGGACATTTTCGTTTAAGAATCATGCTTTCTTTTCTTTCTTCTTCTTCATACTTGGTCGTCCTTTCTCCTTAGTGTAGTAGTAGTTTAGGAAATGCATGTGCAAGGTTATGATTATGTATTATTTCTCCATTAACACCTATAGCAGTTATTTTCGTGGAGCCCTCAAAGACGTTACTAGCATTGCTAATTGTCTGAGAGGGCTTCAGGAACATCATTTACTAATATCTGGTGGCGGGGTCTGTCCAGCAAGAAACAGGAGCGGGGAGTGGTGTGACCTGCCTTGATTTGCTTACCATGACCTACCTCTCACCCTTGGAATTTAACGTAATTAGGTCACACGGTATGGAAGGGAACTCCTGCCTACCTATTAATGGGTAGGGGAATTTAAAAAAAGAAAAGAACAAAGAAGTTATCCAGGCAGTTTGTGGAATGGCAAACATCTGATATATTGATAGGCAAGGATAGCCTAGTATACACCAGGGATACCATGGAATTCAGAGTAAATAAAACTTTTGCTGCAATACATACCTTCGTCCACAGGATGCTTTGGAGATGGATGTGCTCCAGAAGGTTGGTCAGGGTTTGAGTTGGGGGTGGATTGAGCAGCACTGTGAAGGACAACATATGGTTCAAAGGATGCTTCTTTCTGTTCATATTAACAATCAGGTAATGAAGCAATGCTCTCACTACTGGATAATTATTGTGTCCTGAGTGAGCAGTAGGATCATGATGGGTTCTTGTGATGTAGACAACAGAAATAATGGCATGATGTACCTTTTAGACTCCAGTGGGAATGGCGAATTCGCCCATAAGTGAATTTTTAAGCTGACTGATATATCAATTAGCAGGGAATCTGCAGGTATAAATCAATGCAATAAATCAAGGCAAGAAATATGTTACATATTACTACTGTGCAGGTTTACCTAGTGCTGTGACATTGCTCCTGGTTTTGGGGAGAAAGTATTGTTTGAAAATTATGGGCAAATGTAATGTTTGTCCATAACTTTGTGGGCTCATTGATGGGAAACAAAACATTTGCCCAAAAATGAGCCATTATGTGTGACATCCCACTTCACATGCATTTAAGAATAATGAGTCAAGCACTTTACAAGTGTTGATAATGCATTTCTTTGCCATCAGCTTCTAACATGACTCAAGAAGATATTTTGACATTTAAAAAGAATGGGCTGCAGCTAACCCAAATTGTGAGCTGTGGCCTGACAGTCCAGTCAGAAAAACTTAAAAGTCCAGTCTGAGCTATGCCATCCCTACAACATCCTCACTACAACATCCTCACTCACTGATAGATTTGGTCAAGCACCCAGGACACCTACCAGTAATCTGAGTATCACTTTTTTCTTAAAGTGAACTTTCAGCATCCATTTACAAAGTCAGTGCCTTTGAATATTGTTTGTCATTGTCTTAACTGGATTTATGTTGAATCATAGCAAACATACAATCTCATTTGGCCCTGTGCATTAAATCTGGAAGAAAGCTGGCTATTGGGATGTTGCGATGAGAAGATAAACACACTGTAAAAGTCTGCACATGCATCAAATAGATGTGTGCATGCATGAGTGGCATAACAAGCACAATGTTAGAAATCAGGTAGGAATCACACTTCCTGAGGCCATAGCCCACCAAAGGCCATAGGCCCGAGGCCACCAAATGTTGCTGATGGCATAGATCTCCCAAACGTGTACCACTGGTTGCTAAATGGTTAAGCCCCCAAGGTTAAGATAAGTTAGTTAAAGCTATTTTATCTTGTAATTATCATTCAGTACTAGCTTGACATTGGGGTCTATAATGTGTGATACCTACTGTACAATTACCAGCTAGCTTATATAGTCAGGTATGTATAGCTAGGCTGGCAAAATTGATAGTGGTGGTACCACTAACATACTTATCGCTTGCTCTGGAAAAAACATGTTAATTGTTGGCTGCCCTGCACGCTTCATCTTGCTGAGTCAACAAACTGGGATGACACAAAGCTCGGACACAAAATGACTCGAAGTTCTGGAATCATCACCAACTTAATCAAATCAACTGAGTAAAACATGCCCATCAACAATTTGTCAGCAAGCCCCTTGAATAGGTAGAAGTGCATGAACAACGGAACAGATCATAATTGGCACATCAGGTATATCCTACTGGTTGGTCACAAGATCAAACAAAATATAGTCATAGAATCCAACTTTCATTTTAAAGTTGTGGAATGTTCCAAATGACTGGTCACTGCAACATTCATAGGAAGACATTCTTAATATATTTTGCATTACTGGGCTGAGGTCATTCATGAGATGAGCAAATCATGCGTTGTAAATACAAAAGAGTTCATGATAGATCAAAATAACTTTTTGTAAAAAAATAAAATTTAATATTTTTTCCTTTGACAATTTTCTCTAAACAGCAGGTCATTATTGTACAACACATCATGTACAAGATGAAGTTTTAATCATGTGATTTGGCTCCATAAAGCAAAAAAAGGAGGTTATGCCGAGACCACAAAGTATGGAATGGCTTCACAAGGAGAACCAGCAGCTGGAAAATACACAATGAAACTCATTGGGAGGACAAACATCCACATCAGGGAGATTGAATGCATACCCAAAATAAAATAAAAATTGAGGTAAAAGTCTAGAGGCTTAATGTAAGTTCTTTTTGTACATAAACACATTCACACCAGGTACCCAAATTAGCATTATTATGCTTTAGGGTGGTAACAAGACAAATTTTTCCTCCATAAAGAAACAAATGGGTTAAGTATGGTTAGGTCAGTTTAGGTTTTAAAGAAGAAGAAAAAATCCTTTAAAAACAGATGATAACAAAGTTTGGAAATTGCCTTTTCTTCAAAACCAACTTGTGTTAGGTTAGGTTAGGTTCAGTTGTTTTTTAAAGTTGAAAAAATAAAGAAAATAACTTGCTTCAAATTATTTTACTCACATTCATTTTATGCTGCTACCCAATGGAAAGCCCATTCTTGGTATTAGTTTGCTTGCACCTTAGAAAGTAAGCATTTGCAAAGAAAATGAGTGGCCTCATCATCTTAGTCATTGCATTTTAATGATAAATAATAAGGTTTAAAAATTCCATCATAAAAACAAACTAACCTAACCTAGTCAATTTGTTTGATTTATGGAGGCAATGTGGGTAAAAATGCATTATGTTCCCACCTAAAAACACCATTATCTCCAAAAAAAATTCAATAGGTAGGCTCGCTTTCCTGAAGTTGCATTTTTATCCATGATAGGTATTTATAACCAAACATAGCTACTACCTACCTAGGTAGGCAACTCCATGGGTGTCAATTTGTATCCTGTTACAACAGCCATAGCCCCACCAATGTTGATCCTGGCTCACACAGTGTTGATTTGGACCCCCCATAACCTATGCTGTTTTATGCTGATAAGAAAGCTAAAGGAAGAAAAAACACCATGCGACATAGAAAGCTTAGTCGATGTTCAACAGCATATTTTCTACTGTAAATAAACAGATTAAATTTAGATAATGGACTCCCAGACCATGAACTGTTGGCCACCAAAATGTTGGATTCGTCCCTCCCTAATGTTAGGTACCAAGGACATACCCTAACCCATCGTCACCACAGTTCAGGCTGGCTGTGCTCAGTGTGCTTTAGCCTGCATATGAACGAAGAAATATTTGATTTAAGCTATTGTGCGCTTGTTGGTGTTTGGAGTGAGGGGAGGGCGAGTGACATTGACTATGAAGATGACGGTGACAATGACATTGACGATGACGATATACCCAAGTACACTGTATGATACTGTAGTTGGATGCTACAACAGACAGAGTTGTAACTGACAGTTACAACTCGATATTGTTTTACAAACATTTTGCTCTCTAGCCAAAGTGAGCATTTTTCATGGAAATTAGTGGTCATAACATCTTAATCCTATGAATAAATGTAGCATTGCAACATTCCTAATTCATACCATATCAATACTCGCTAGATCAAATGTAAAATATGTTACAACACCAAAAGGTCACAGGCAGTGCACACGCACATGGAGACAGTGGCCGCAGTACGTCAGATTCGTCGCAGGCGCCTCCACACGATACTCTTGATATATGGCGAAGTATTTTTGCTCCCGATACACTTTCAATTCGAAATGAAAAGAGAAGGCACACCAGGACATATTTCATGTGTTTTTAGACAACATTTTTGTATACAAAACTTTACGTTTCATAATGACAGCTTCAGAACATCGTTTGTATTTCTAGTACTTCTGGGCATCCTAGTGATGTGTGTGTTTCCAAATTCAACTTTTATAGTTATCAAGGTATGCTTTATGAAGTTATGCAACTGAACACAATTTCCAGTCATCACGCTTTTTACTGTGAAAAGAATTGATGGTTGCATGCATCAATTCTTTGCATCAACATATTCAATTCAGGTAATACATAATGTCGTATTAATTTGCAGCATTACTATCTCTCCCCAGTGACATTACACGCGCACTCAAGGCCCTTCATGCGCACTGATGTCCATTGCGTGACCACTATCCAGAAATTCTTCGTGAGTTGTTTTTTTTCTGATAAGTTGGTTTTGAAAGTTGTAAGCTGTCTCCTAGTGTTTGTTGTCTTCAAGAATAACAATTATAAAGCAGTGTGCATCCAGCTTACTGCTGACTTTATTATATCACATGAGCTGGCAGATATATTTCGGTGACATGTGACTCATTGTTCAGGATGGGACTGGGTGCACCACATGAATATTGAATTTATGCACATTGGGCATGTAACTAGGTAGGTAAGTACCTATCTAGGTAAACATAAAGCTACTGATGAGATGAATGCGAAGCTGAAGGTAATTATAGTTTGTATCTCCACAATTCTAGTGGGAATAAAGTGATTGTTGTCTCAACTGAATTGTATGCAGGTTTGGTTATGACTAGAAATTAGTAGAATGGAATGAACCCAGTTGAAGGTGGAAATAATTATGCTTGACATTGTTGGTGTGTGCAAGAATCTGTATGACATTGCTATTGTTGATTGGTGGCTTTGCTTGTTTGCTGTTGACAATCTGGCTTGATTCGTTTACCAGCATCAGTCAAGCTCAACATTTTTAATGCAATGTTATGGCTGCAAAGTTAAAGGAAATCTCACTATATTCTTTTCTAACCAATTTACAATTTACAATAATATGCGGAGAGCCAGCTCACTGTTCAATCTAAGTCTGTTTCTGTTCAGTACAAAAATATCCTCCTTAGCATCACTTGTTTCCTAAGTAGCATAGTGTGTTTAATTTTTTTTGTATGTAGCTTTCTTCCTATAAGCATAAAATGAGCAAAGTTATTGGGGGCCCAAAGCAACATTAGGGGGCCAAATCAACATTGGGGGGCCATGGCCCACACAAAAGGATACAAATCGACGCCCCTGTCGTCGTCATCGTCATCGTCATCGTCATCGTCATCGTCATCGTCATCGTCATCGTCATCGTCATCGTCATCGTCATCGTCATCGTCATCGTCATCGTCATCGTCATCGTCATCGTCATCGTCATCGTCATCGTCATCGTCACCGTCGCCCTCCTCCCCTCACTCCACACACCAACAAGCACACACCGGCTTCAATAAAAATACTTCAGCGATCAGATGCCGGCTAAAACACACCGGCCTTGATGGAGTATCGGAGCACAGCAGACATGAACGGTGGTGACGATGGGTGAAAGTATTTCCTTATTGCTTAGCATTAGGGAGGGTCGAAGACAAAGTTGTGATGGGGTGAGTTCAATATCGGGGAATGGATACAGCTGTCACAAAAAACAGATACATCGCAAACAATGTCCTCTGATTAATCATGTGCGTTGGTGTCAGTGATAAAATATTCATGAAATAGGGTGAGAATATCACTTTCTGAATACCCAATCGACATCCTTCTCCAAGAAGTATCGACATCCCGCTCCTTGATGGATGCTTATGAAGTTTTCGCGTCTCCTTTCTAACAGTATCTCGTTTATATGTAGGATGTGTATGTTCTCGATAAGGAATGGTGATATACGAACATTTCGCAGTGCAATTTCAATTAAAAGGATTACCTATAATGTGATCTGGCACACAATACCAGTGTGTAACATAGTCATCATTCCCTCTATCCAGTATATAGCTCTTAAATTATGCATATAAAAACAAATGATAAATGCACAGTCATAAGTACTAAACCATTGGCTCAACTTTGAGTCTGAGACATGAAAAAAACATTTTAAATGCCACTAATTCCGTGGAAAATTTCGACATCCTACCGTGCACGTTTGGACACCTCACACCTAAAAAACCCAGTATTTTAAACCTGATTGGTGTCGTCATCGTGATCACTGAGTCTAGTCAGTCATCACACACCAAGGAAACTAAAATGCACACCGGATTACAGGAATTAATCAGCGCAATTCTTCTATTATTTGCTTTTTAACAACAGCCTGAAGACTCCGTCCGTACCCAATGTCGAAGGGCCATCCGATGGTTTGAAAATGGATATGTCAGCTGGAATGGTTTCTTTGCCAGAGTCGGAAATAAATATGTGCAAAGTTTTGGAAAGTGGGAATAATGACAGAAATCCAGACAATTTTCAAATCAGCGGAATTAGTATGGTCCCCGCCCCGTAGGTCTATTATTTTGTGTCGACAAATTCGCTTTTTCGGAGCCCCAGCCATATGTTAAGGCATGTGGCTGGGGCCTCGGCCCTGCCGCTTTTTGCGAAACTCGGTAAACTTTGGAGGGCCCGGTGTATTTTCGGCCTCCCGTTGTGCTCTCAGGGTTCCGCTGTATTTAACTGAGGCGTTTATTTTTCGCACATATGTTGAAACTCCAGCACAACCTTGGCTCCTCCGGTATAATTAATCGGGATCTCAGCGCGACTTTTTTTTGGCCCAAGTATGTAGTTTCGGAGGGCCCGGAGCAGTTTTCTAGGTTCGACGCAAATTTTCGTGACTTCTGAATTACTTTAATTCCGAGTCCCGGCCTGATTCTTCTGGCACCAGACGCTATATATTTGTGTCTCACCGCGATTTTTCGAGCTCCTGTACGCCATTATTTCGGGACCGTACGCAAGTTTGGAAGATATCTGGGGGTACGTTTGGAGCTCTGGAGAGATGTTCCTGACCAGGACATATATTTTTTGGAATCTCTCCTTATTTCAGAAAGCATCGGCCTACTTTTTATGGAGTTCAGGTGTGGTTTTTTGGGCCATGCTGTGTTTGCAGAGGGGAATTTGTGATGCCCCGATCCAATTTTTTGGCACTACCACCGGAATTCTGGGTCCAGTACGTGATATTTGTGTATATCGTCGCGAGTTATCGGGGCACGTTGTTACTAGCTGCGCCCCAGCGCGATTTTGGTGAACCCCGGTGCAAATTTCCATGTTCCTGTTGTCAGTTTTAATGCGCTCGGTGTACTCATTTACAGCCCGCTACGCGAATTCTAGTGCCCTGACGCGAATGTATCGGGCCCAACGCGACTTGTTGGGAACCGGCGAGATTCTTAGGAGCCTACCCTTTCAGTATGGGGTGGGCGGGGTGGCATTTTTCCCTTTGGTACGTCACTGCGGCTGCTCGACGTGTTTTTTTATTCGCAGGTGGCACCATCGAGAGTAGAAAGGCCCGTCGGATAACTCTATTTCGGGACATATTCTGAATTGTCCGGTGCTCGGGTCAATTCGATAGTCCCCTTGTGATTTTGTGGGGTAAAGCCTATTCTTGTAAGCCCACCCCAGGATATTTTGCACCCCACTACGGTCCTTCGGGCTCTCGTTGCGTTGGTTTTTTTTCGGTGCCCCAACATTCTTTTTTGGGGGGGACCGACACCTTCCTAATTTGTAGATCGTTGACACAATTTTTGAGTCCGCAGCGTGACATTCTGGGGAGATATTGGCTCTTGGGAAGCCAGCTGCGACTTGTGGGGCTCCGGGGCGGTGTTTTGGCCCCCAGTGAGATTGTCAAAGGAAGCGGCGTGAATTTGTTTTGGTCTAAGTGCGATTTTTGGCCACTTGGTCACTTGTTTCGAATCCCTTGCGCGAGTTTTAGTGACTACGACACGTTTTGGGTGCCCCAACACGTTTTGTGGGCTTGTGGAGCCATTGTTGGGATCCCAGAGCGAATTTTCGTGTCCGGTCGGTTTTTATTTTCACCGGCTTAATTTTTGGGTGACCCCAACGGGACTTTTAGAGACATGGTGCGACCTGTAATGCCCTAGAGTGATTTACAGGGCACTGGGCGATAATTATTGGTACCCCAGGCTTAGCGTGATTTTCAGGGTGTCCCGGCCGTACCATTTGTGGCCCAGTTGTGATTTTCTGGAATCCGACACGACTTTTTTGGGGGCCACAGTGTAATTCTCAGGGGCCCAGGTGGAAGCTTTTGAGACTCCAGCGTTATTATCAGAGGCTCCTGCGCGACTTTTGGGGACACCCAATGTGACTTTTCGGAGACCAAGCAGGATTTGTATGGAGCATGTCGCAATTTTTTTTTCGAGCTCGGCGGATTATTGGGGGCCCTACAACCTATCAGGAGGGTGGGGGGAACTGCCCAAAATGCTCTCCTCCATTCGGTATGCCACTGTGCAATGCAATACTGCAATATAAGAACCCAGGAGTAGTTCATCTGGTTCATCACTCACACGTGATTTCAACTCGCAAGCTCTCCAGACAGTTTGAGGAAAGTCGATCATCTGCTACATGGATTGGCAAGGATGGATGATACGGCAACAGGGATACAATGTAATTCAGCTCACACTAGTTATGCTGCAATACATGCATTCTTTCACAGCCTACTTTGGAGATGGATGCGTTCCTGAAGTTGTGTCAGGGTTGGTGTTGGATGTGGATGGAGTAGCACTGTGAAGGACATACCATATGGTTAAAAGGACTTCTGCATTCAAAGAAATACACTTCCTACATTCGCTTCAAACATGATTCAGGAAAGCACTGTCATCGATTTTAAACATTAAAGAAGAGTGAGCCACCTACTGTTTTTAATGTTATTGAAGTGAATTTGTTGTTTTGACAGACATGTATTAAGGCCATCCACAGTTAGCTCGTGGCTAGTATAGCCTCGCACCACGAAATAAAAAGAGGTCGGCAAAGGTATCATACATTCAGATATCGTCTACAAGCAGTCATAAAAGCAGACACACAAATCGGTCGCTAAGTGCCTCCACAATCCGGGTTCCTACGCAGGTGACGCTTTAGGTGAGACCCAAACAGAGGGATGGGTAGCCGCGTCAGATCGGGCGGCAAGGCATTGTAGAGTCTGGCCGCACGAATACAAAAACGTCGCTTGCCCATATTGGTTCGCGATCTCGGCACGTGCACATCGCTGTCTTGCCTGGTGGTCCTATCGCGTGTCTGTGATACCAGAGCAGTCTTGTTAGTAAACTCACCACTTACATGATGATATAGAAGTACTTTAACTTCGTCTGCTTCTATCATGAGAACTTGTCACTTTCCAATGATATGAATATAAGATGCATTCAAATTACATCAGAATTCGTCAGAATAATTTATTATGCACAATCCGGTGTATGGTTTTTATTAAATTTATCATGTTTCTTAACACAAATGATGTAGATCTGACCTGCAAATTGACAACTCAGTAAATGTTGTTAGCCCAGGAATCCATTCCTAAAAACATAGCACTTTCAACATGTTATTGTTCTTTGTGAAGCAATAAGTGCAATGTTTTTATCATGTGCACTATGTAGCACAAAAAGAGGGATTATTCCAGACTAAGGTAACCACAAGTTGTACACCCATTTTACCTCCATGAATCATCAAAAGGTTTCGCCGAGTTATGTTAGGCCAGGCTTTTGTTCTGTGTTAGTTTTTCCTTTAAATTTTAAATTTAAAAAAGGGTATGTTACATCTTCTTTTTCCTTACTCTAAACATTATTTTTCATCTTATATTACTCCAACCCAAGCCCTTTTTTGGAGTCATGTTACCTCCCTATTGAAAAGTATGCATGTGAAGAGGAAATGAGTGGTTACATCGTGTTCAGCACGTTAAGGAGAGATTACCGTAATCCGAAAAAAAAAATTCCCAAAAGCCCAGACATTATTGTAGTTTAAGGCAACCACCAGACAGGTTCTACACACATTTTACCTCCATGAAGCATACAAAGGAGTGGGGGGTGGTTAAGTCAGGTCAGGTTAGGCTTTGTGGTGAGAAAATATAATTTTTTTGGAAATATGTTTAAAGCATGAATTACAAAAATAGCAATGCAGGCTAGTTTAGGTTAGGTTATGGTAGGTTTTTCAGCCGAAAACACTTGAGAAAAATGCCTGGAAAATTTCAATAAAAGCAAATAATTTCTTCCATGGAAAATTGGGCTGGGTTATGTTAGGTTATCTTATATCTTTTTTAATATTGTTTTTATGCCATATGTACTCCACACCTCTTTTGGATGTAATTCCTACTCTCCATTCAACAGTATGTATTTACAGAGGATGTGATAACAAATTTGCGCTTTTATAGGTGTTTTATTAATTTTTGGAATTTATATTTTAAATGCAAAATTTATGGATGCGACTTGGTAGACTTAGACCATGGTAACACTCATTTTCTGTGGAAGTTCTTACTTTTCACGTTCGGAACAAAATAACACAAAAATGGGAATTGAATTATGTAACAGCAGAAAAACAAATACATTCAAGGTGTAAGATAGCCTAGCCTAACTTCAGTGTAACCTGCCTTTGGAGAAAACAATTATAAAAACAAAACTGGAAAAATATCAGGCAATCTATTTCCTTGAATTAAAAAAAAAACTGACGAAACCTAGCCGAACCAGAAATATTGTGTTTTAAGGTGGTAACAAGACAAGTTATGCACACATTTGCCTCCATAATGCAAACAATTGGCTAGGTTTGGCTAGGTCAGGTTAATATAGGTGTTTTAATTTTGATTTTTTCTTGAAAATATCCCAAAAGTTTCACATAAAATGGAGTTTATCTTCAAAAATAGCTTGTTAGATTAGGTTACATTGGGTTTGGTTTTCTATTTTAAAAAGGAGAAAGCATATTACTTGAAATTTTGAAAATGTTGTTTGTTAGCTTTATTTTTCTCCAAAGTGAGGTAGGTTAGGTTATGTTGTATTTTTGTTTTATTGAGAAAAAAACATTTATTTCATCCTGTCGCGTTATTCAAAGCCCTTTTTGGGTTATTTTTCTCAACCTGAAAAGCAGGCAATTGTGCAGAAAATGAGCTATCCCATCATCTTAGTCACATACATAAACATTGCATTCAAATGATAAATTCGAAGAATTCATAAAACACCTTAAAACACATAAAGACATGAAGACATAAAAGATTAGTGCAACTATGAGCCACAAGGGCCCTTCTTGGATGCACTCTGTACACTGAACCAGTTGCCCACCAAATCTGTCAATCAGCCCTCCCTGTAATACTGAAAAGCAAGCCCTCTATTCTTATTATGATTGTCTATGCCGTTTTTAAAGATGTTCAATGTGCTGCTACTGGCAATGTTTTCTGGCAGCTGGTTCCAGTGTTCTACTACCCTGTTGGTGAAGAAAGTTTGCCTTAACCTTGTTCTGCTGTGGTTAACTTTAATTTTGAATTTATGACCTCTAATTGCATCATTTCTGTTCAATTCAAACATTTCCCCAAGGTATCCACTCTCTAGACCATGGACAAATTTAAAGACCTCGATGAGATCTCCTCTCAGCCTTCTATATCTAAGTGAAAACATATTCAATTTCTTCAATCTTTCCTCATATGCCAGGTTGCTCTATGCCTTTAACCATTTTTGTAGCCCTCTTTCTGTACTCTCTCTAAAAGCCAACAAACTTTTTCATAGCTAGGAGACCAAGCTTGGATGCAGTATTCCAAATGTGGCCTGACATATGCACAGTAAAGCTTCCTGATCACTTCCTCACTTCTGTATGATACATTCCTATTTATTGCCCCGATCATTCCCAGTGCCTTCTTCCTGGCTTCCTTGGTCTGTTCTGATGCCCCCAGTTTTGTGTTTAGAATAACACCTAAATCCTTCCCCTGTTGAGTCACTGATAGCACTTGGCCACCCATCAAGCATGGAGCATCCATATGCTCCTTACCTACATGCATGATTTTGCACTTATCAAAATTGAATTTCATTTGCCATTCTTCGGACAATTTCACAAGTTCATCTAAGTATTTTTGCAACGAGATATGCTCATCTTGACCTGTTATTGCCCTAAAGACTTTCAAATCATCCGCAAATGTCAAAACTTTACTGCTTAGGCCACTTTCAATGTTATTTACAAATATAATGAACAGTAGTGGCCCCAGTACTAACCCCTGGGGGACTCCACTAAGAACATTTTGCCATGATGACTTTGTACCATTTAGCATCACTCTGCTGTCTATCTGAAAGCCACAACTCTATCCATTTTAAGATGCTACCTGCAATACCATGGGACTGAAGTTGTATCATTAACCGCTTATGGGGTACCTTGTCAAAGGCCTTACTAAAGTCAAGATATGCTACATGAACCTGACTTCCCTGATCAAATTATTCTATGGCGAAGTTCAAAAAGTCCAAGAGGTTTGTGAGACACGATCGTCCTTTTCTAAATCCATGTTGAGTATCTTGAATCAATCTGCTACCTTCCAGATAACTAACTATTCTATCCTTGATAATTGATTCGAGTACCTTGCAGACTAGGGATGTGAGACTTACTGGCCTATAGTTTTCAACTTTCCCTCTTTCTCCTTTCTTGAAAATAGGAACTACATTTGCCCTTTTCCAATCGGTTGGAATTTCATTTTGTGAAACTGATCTACGAAATATTATACTAAGTGGAAATGCCAGTTCCTTTTCAGTTTACCGCAACACCCTAGCATAAACTTCATCAGGTCCTGCTGCCTTGTTTGGCTTTATTTTCCTGATATGATTGTAAACAACATCACTATCAATGAAATCAACATCATTTATCAGATCACATGTCACTGAACTATGGTGTACGGTCGGCAGATTGGTCATATCTTTCAATGTAAACACTGATTTAAACTGCTTGCTCAGCTCCTCAACCATCTCACTATCCTCACCCAATGTAGTCCCGTTTACTTCCAGTGGACCAATTGTGCTAGAAACTTTACTCAGCTTGTAGGAACTAAAGAACTTTTTACTGTCCCCATTACAGTTTCTAGCTAAATCCAGTTCTTTTGCTCGCTTTGCTGCTCTGGTTTTTTGCTTCACAGTGTCTCTAGCTTTTCGATACGCCTTTAGATTAACGACATTTGAGGCTTCTTTAAAAACTCTAAATGCAATTTTCTTAGCCTTAATTGCTTTTATCACGTCTGGTGTAAGCCATGCTGGCTTTCCTACCCTTCTTTTGCGTCTTTGCTTTTGGGGGACATGTCTAATCTGAGTTTCCTTCAAGTAAGATTTGAACTTTTCCCACATTTCACAGGCATTTAAATTGGAGAATTCTTCTTCCCATCTGATGGCACTTAAAGCCTCTCTCATGCCGTTAAAGTCTGCTCTGTTGAAATTTGGAACCTTTACCAAATTATCCTTGATAATTTTCCCTACATGTGGCTTGAATCTAACTATGTTATGGTCACTTTTTCCCAGAGTTTCGCCTACAGTCAAGTCTTGAACCAAGTCACTTAAATCCGAGAATACAAGGTCCAAGAATGAACCATGCCTGGTAGGTTCCGATACAAACTGGTGTAAGAACAGGTCCTCTTCCAGGCATTTCCTAAACATTTTGCATGATGGGGTGCCAACACCAGCATTTTCATAACCTTTTAGATTAAAGTCACCAAGGATATGGCACTTCCTCTTAAAGTTTCTACTGATTTCCTCACAAATCACCTTGTCAAGCTCCAGTTGCTGAGAATGTGGCAGGGTTCCTGATCGGTAGAAAGCTCCTATCCTCAGAGTATTGCTGTTGCCTTTTCCCACAGTGACATCAAGCGAAATGGACTCCACAGACACATTTTTATCCCCAACTGCTACTTTTTGAGAACTGAATAAGCTATTTATATAGAGCATTACACCACCCCCTTTCATTGCTGGACCCCTATTGCACGAAAACATATTGTATCCCTGGATCTCATAGTCCTGCAAGTTATCTCCAAAATACCCTTCACTGACCCATGCCTCCGTAATGCAAACAAAATCTGGTTCCTCCTCAACAACATAACATAACATAACAACGCAACATAACACTTGAACTCATCAAATTTGGACCGGATACTCTGAGCATCATATACTTAACAAATGCTCCATAACCACCTTTGGCTTTTTTATACTGAGGAGTTCTTTTATCAGTAGATGAACTATCACCCTGTCCCCTTGAACTGCTGCTGTCCCTATTTGCTGACTTTGAGGTTCTATTGCCTTGGCTGACACTATTGGAATATTCCTGAGTTGGCAATGCAAATTCATCCCCCCCCACACGATTTCCTAGTTTCCCTGAAGGACATGCTCGTACACTTTGCCTAACACATGGACCCCCTTCTCAGAGAAGTGCAGGCCATCCCTCTGATAGAGGTCCCACAATGCATAAAACCTGCACCACTCCTCTACAAATGTGAAACCTAGCTCATGGCAGAGCTTACCTACCCTGGTGTTGGCTGCCAGTGCCCTAGAGCTCCACTCAGGGGAGGCTCTAGCCCTAGGCAGAATTGCTGTTACAATGACTCTATTGTTACCCCTCAAGGTGACCAGAAGGGCCCTGTAGTCCTGCAGAAGCTCCTCACTCCAATCCACAATCCACAATCTCAATAACTGACTGCTGTTGACTGACATGGATTGTGTGCATGCTTGACAATGTGCATGTCTGGAAACTAAGAATGGTATGAATGCAGGTCAAGCTCCATGGATCCATGTGCTTTTGCTATTGGACATGTGTGCAAGCATCATGACAGTGCAATTGTTATCTAGTGGCTTTGCAGATTATGTCAGACAATCTGGTGTTAAATGCAACAACATCAGCTAATCTCAACATTTTATGATGGAAGTTGTGCTTGCAAAGTGGAAGAAAATCGAACTCTTATTTGTTTTTCTTACACACAATTTTCCAGCAAGAGGTGGAGAGTCAATCCACTATCCAATTCAAGTCTATCACTTCAGTACAAAATGTGCTGGTTGGCGTTAACTAAGTTTTCTAAGAAGTATGCTATTTTCAATTTTTTTTAAGCTTTCGTGTCAGCACAAAAATGTCCTAGGTAATTGGAGGGGGCCCAAATCAGCATTGACGGGGCCAAGATCAACATTTGTGGGGCCATGCCCCCAAAAAGATACAAATAGACGCCCCTGCCATGATTGTACAGTTCAAACTGTAATGTCACCTGAGTACTTGACCCCATGTTAAAATAAGATGGCAAAGGTCGCCATCTGGTCGAACTTTGCCATCCCATTTTAAATGTTCACTGGAAAGAACGAGACAGGTTTATAACTAACCTGGTGAGCTGAAGATAAATATGTTTGGTTGTAGAAAAAGCAAAAATGAAAGTTTCTATGATTTCAGAAACATTTTCCGCAACCGAGTTGATATCATATTGAATAAAAAAACCTTCGTCTGACGTCATGCAGACTTGAAGGATAATTTCAGCATACCCTCTGTCTGCCTTTTGTTTCTTATTTGTCACCTGCGCGTCACAAGTGCGTGTGGTATATGTTATATGAACGCTATTTTACTCAGTGCCTATTTCAGCGCAGAACTGTTTCGGTTCAATATTATTTTTCACGATCACAACCCATTTCTGTTTTCTGTGTTCCTGGCACTAGGATTGACTCATGCATGATATTTATTATGAATACGAAGCTTAACATTAATAGGTACTTATTTGTGGTGACTGTCCTTGGTTTTTGGTTAATCAGTACCCCTGATTCTTCACTCACTGGCGGCTGACAATTTGACAATTGTGATGCTAAGCATGAATAATTGTGCCATGTTCTGCTCCATACATTGGGTCATGGCATACTATTCACAAAGACACATGCTTTATATCATTTGTCTCATAGCTGGCATTTGAGTCACAACTGAAGTGGCTCATTGTGATTTGAATGATTCACTCATGATTCAACTATTTTTTTTTAAATAGAAAGATGTGATTCAACTCACAACTCAAGATCTATTTTGGGGAAAAGAATTGGTTCAACTTGTGACTCACCCTAAAAAGTAATTGGTCCATGAGTTGATTCTTGATTGAACTTGAGTTGAGAACATGTGTGATTAATGGTGTGCACAAACATCAGTATGGCAATGAAATTGTTGTTTAGTGGCATAGCAGATTTTTAAAGGCAATCTGATTTATAATCCATCAGCATCTGCTAATCTCAGCATCGTATGATGCAAGTTGTACTTCCACAGTGGAGGGAAATCCAGTTATTTTGTTGTTTTTCGCACAATTTTCAATTTTGCAGCAAAAGGTGGAGAGCCAATCCACTAACTAAACCTAATCTGTTTCTTTACAATGCAAAACACTCAGTGTGGTCCACCAATACGCGTCACACCCGCCCCCCCCCCCACACACCGACCCATCCCGGATTTCTTCATAAATTGGTGGACAGGGGTAATTGAGCGCCCCAAATCCAATGGTGACACTCCCATTTCGATCTGACCAACCGCACGTGTGTTATAGCCTCAGGCATTTTTTGATGGTCACGATGCAGGGTTAACCTTAAATGGCCATAACTTCTGTTATAATCAACACAATTGCATAAACAAATATATCGCTGGATTCGTAATATACCAAAGATCACGTTCAATTGCTTTATTTTTAAATTTGACAATGTATTTTTTTTGTCACGTGACCGAAGGTCACGTGACACATAGCTTATCAAGCGCATGGAAAATATCCAGTTTTTCAATTTTTATATTGTGTAGTATGCTTTCTTTAACTACAAAAGAAATTGGAAATATGTATTTTCTAGATTTTGTATTAAAAATCCGAGTATGGAGCGATGACGTCATCAATGGCACCCGATTGCTGGCCACTCAGGGTTGAAGTCAGTTTGATTCGTGATCTCGTAGCCTTTCGACCTCCGATAACCTCCGGTGACCTTATCTGATCTACATTTTACTTCCATGAATTTGACTGACCTTTGGTGACCTCCTAGGGTCATTTAAGCAAAGAGTTGACCTTTAACATTTATTGACGGGAGATGGGAGATTATAGTTTTTTTTGGGTGCTGAATTCGAATAAAGTGGCATATTGAATCGTTTGAGCAACGCTAATAGTCAAGTCCAATAAACGTCCGCATTCCAGATATTTAGTCATTAGTAACAGATCGTTATGGCTGGAAGGACAACGGTAGATCTCTCCTATATTTTTGGTGGTACTCGTGTATGTGGGTATGCAAGAAAACATACACTGGTCTGTATACAGACAGGTTTAGTGACAGGTGCAATGTATTGTTCTATGAATACATGCTTCACTGGAGTGGCCATCTAGACACTGATCCATCATTCAACGGCAGACATTGACGCGGCGCCCCTGTTCGCCCGACAGTTCGGCTACACTCATGGTGGTAGTATTTACCGGCACGAAGCAGTGCAGAGACTGTGTTGCCTGGACCATCAGAGCTTTGCCGAAGCGGGTCTTTAGATCATTAGCTGTGGATCCGATATCGACTTGGCTAACGAACAAAAAAATAATTGATGTTTGAAATTTTCAGCCAGGAAGGTGTACACTTCTGAGGCTGTTGTGATCTGATGTGTGCGCGGACGGCAGAGACTTTCTCTCGCAGTCGCCCGTTTCATTGTGCCGCCGATGCCGTCACACGCCCCCTTTCCATGAGCTGTTCTAAAGAACTGCCAGTCACATTTTAATCCAGTCTGTCTCGTGCTGGCAGATGTTAATAAAGGTGAAACGATTTTTGTATTGTCACGCGCAACCATCAGAAAAGTAATGAATTTTAGACAGATTGGGATCCGAGTCTTCAGTTCCGGGATTAGTTTTTTTTCTCAAAAAGGCATGAACAGCAGTCGCATTATTTTTTACCGAGTTTGACACGACGCAAAAGCTCTGATGGACCGTAACATCGTCCTCTCTCCAATAGGAGATGAATGGGTGTATGGTGCATTGTCCCGCATCCCAATGGTAACTGAACCTCGTCCTGGATAACAAAAGTAAAATTTTCCGAAAAAAAATATCCTACGACCACTCCTTCCCCAGGATGAAGTGATTCCCTGAGGATTGCAAGTGTTTTGCTCTGGTTAGCCGACACGTAATGATGTTTGGTCGGTTTTACGACCGCACTGCTTAAACTCTAGAAATTCACCTCGAGTCTGAACAACGCAATTAGTTTGCACCGATCCGTGCTGACCCATTGCTTAGACCGATGTTCTTCATAACTGTTCGCATAATCATCCCCTGCATCATGCACCATACACCCATTCATCTCCTTTTGGCGAGAGGACGATGTTACAATCCATCAGAGCTTTTGCGTCGTGTCAAACTCGGTCAAACATAACGCGACTGCTGTTCATGTCTTTTTTAGAAAAAAAAACTAATCCCGGAACTGAAGTCTCGGATCCCCAATCTGTCTAAAATTCATTACTTTTCTGATGGTTGCGCGTGACAATACAAAAATCGTTTCACCTTTATTAACATCTGCCAGCACGAGACAGACTGGATTAAAATGTGACTGGCAGTTCTTTGGAACAGCTCATGGAAAGGGGGCGTGTGACGGCATCGGCGGCACAATGAAACGGGCGACTGCGAGAGAAAGTCTCTGCCGTCCGCGCACACATCAGATCACGACAGCCTCAGAAGTGTACACCTTCCTGGCCGAAAATTCCAAACATCAATTATTTTTTTGTTCGTTAGCCAAGTCGATATCGGATCCACAGCTAATGATCTAAAGACCCGCTTCGGCAAAGCTCTGATGGTCCAGGCAACACAGTCTCTGCACTGCTTCGTGCCGGTAAATACTACCACCATGAGTGTAGCCGAACTGTCGGGCGAACAGGGGCGCCGCGTCAATGTCTGCCGTTGAATGATGGATCAGTGTCTAGATGGCCACTCCAGTGAAGCATGTATTCATAGAACAATACCTTGCACCTGTCACTAAACCTGTCTGTATACAGACCAGTGCATGTTTTCCTGCATACCCACATACACGACCACCACCAAAAATATGGGCGAGATCTACCGTTGTCCTTCAAGCCATAACGATCTATTACTAAGGACTAAATATCTGGAATGCGGACGTTTATTGGACTTGACTATTAGCGCTGCTCAAACGATTGAATATGCCACTTAATTCGAATTCAGCATCCAAAAAAATACCTATAATCTCCCTTCTCTCGTCAATAAATGTTAAAGGTCAAGTCCTTGCTTAAATGACCCCTAGGAGGTCACCAAAGGTCAGTCAAGTTCATGGAAGTAAAGGGCAGATCAGATAAGGTCACCCGAGGTCATCGGAGGTTGCAAGGCTACGAGATCATGAATCAAACTGACTTCAACCCTGTTTGGCCTACAATCGGTTGCCATTGATGACGTCATCGCTCCATACTCTGATTCTTAATACAAAATCTAGAAAAAACATATCTCGAATTTCTTTCGTCGTCAAAGACAACATACTACACAATGTAAAAATAAAAAATGGATATTTTCCATGCGCTCGATATGATTGGGTTGCATAAACAATATTTTGGTCACGTGACCTAAGGTCATAAAGAACATTTATTTTTGGTCACGTGACCAAAAAAAAAGTCAAATTTAAAAATAAAGCTCTGGAACGTGATCATTCGTCTATTAGGAACTCAGCGATATATTTGTTTATGGATTTATGTTGATTATAACAGAAGTTATGACCATTCAAATTTAACCCTGCATCGTGACCATCAAAAAATGCCTGAGGCTATAACGCAAGTGCTGTTGGTCAGATCGAAATGGGAGTGTCATCATTGGATTCGGGGCGCTCAATTACCTCTGTCCGCCAATTTATGAAGAAATCCGATATGGGTCGGTGTTATTTTGCACCCCAGGTGTGACGCGTATTGGTGGACCGCACCTCTGGCTAACATCAACTAAGTTTTCTGTACCGCATGGTGTTTTTTCCATTTTTTCCTTTAGCTTTCTTATGAAGCTAAAACACAGCATGGCTCATTGGGGGGGGCAAATCAACATTGGGGGAGGACAAGATTAACATTGGTGCGGCCATGGCCCCACAAAAGGATGCAAATTGACGCCCCTGAGTGTAATAAGAATAGCAGGATCAAGTCTGTTTTTCTTTCCAGCTGTGGTGATGCATTTACTCATATCCTATATGACTAGGATCTCCCCCCAAGAAATCCCGTGATAACCTGTTCGGACGGCGCCCTCACTCATCCCTGTTTTTTTTTTACACTGCCACATTGTTCTGAACATGTAAAGTGTACATATTTTTCCAATTGTTCGCTTTCCTCTTGATGGTTCAAAGGAAGTTGTCAAATTGAAAAAAGAAGCCGCACGTCAATGCACATAATTATATAACCAGCTAGGGTTCATAACGACGTGAGAGCAATGTTGCAATTAGGAGTGGATCCAATAATTGTCATGGGGTACTTGTCTGGAGGGGCGCCATTTCTTTGGAGCGGCGCCATTGCGGAAGCACTTGGGGCACTGGCACTCTGACTGCAAAAATATGTGGAGGATGTACACGACACTTCCCGAAGGGACACCTTTCCCTTCAAGGGGTGCCTTTTTCTTTCATAGGCGCATTTCTTGCTAAAAAAAATTCGAGCGGGTACACTGGAACCTTTTCAGAGGGGCGCCTTCTCCCGGCCTGAGGGACGCCACCTTCCACGAGGAGGCACATGCCATCAATGCCACACCCTTTCTCCGCCCTGGTTGACATTGCATCCCAATGAGTCCTTGTAAAAGGAGAAAGCATGTGTAAGGTAAGCGAGGCAAGCAGTAAGTCCATATTTACTACAATAATACCATTGTCCAATATTCGATGTTTTTCCTGCTACAAGAAGGAAACTTTTAGCATACTTACAGCATAGCTCTATGGTGATGTGAAATCGGGCCCGGCACATGCGACATTAAGCTAGATGTTCATAGCCAATGATAATGAGTGAAACTCGCTAATTTGGCGGAACTTCTTGTCCGCAAAATATCATTCTTAACAATGGCAAATTGACAACCAGACATTGGAAAACAATGGGCTGAATTCCTGATATATATATTTTTTTTTTTTTTGGGGGGGGGGGGGGAGGGACGGAGATACCCTTCTATCGTGTCTAAGCTCACCGCGTCCCGGTTTGTCCTCCCCCAACCCCAATTTCGAGACCGAAATCGAGAAATGCTGGGAGGAAAAGTGGCCATAGAGGTCACCAGCCCAGAAGCTCTGCTTTTTGTCATCGCGTCTTGTTCAGCTTTCCTGATGACACCCTACACTGGTACTAAATTATATCAAGGGAGAGATAATTACACACAAATTGAGAACAAAATCATTTGCAACTTTATTAATGGCACCATATAATGACGCGATCTAAGATAACTTGAAGGATGCTGTTTTGTCCGCGCTGTGAGGTATTCACTTGGATCGAAGAGAAAGTTGTTGGTAGATCCGACAATCTGGAGAACACGTTCGTGAGACGATGTCCCCTCCAGAGACTGTCACGGGATACGGAAATTGAACACACATCTCTCCTAGGAGCATGAATAGCATCCGCCTGGCCAGAATCATAAACGAGGATGCCAATATCACGGCAAGGTTTTGTACAGCATGTTTTTCACACTTGTAATTTACCGGTGGATTTCATGTCCGGGTGTGACGGTAAATGTGGAGTGGTTCACAAATGGAGTGCATGCCTGGATCAGGAGGATGCTAACCGCACATCATTGTGGCAGCGATGCAATTGGCAGACACGCACATATCGTTGGTGGTGCACGCGCCGCCGGCAATGAGTTGCGCCGTGCATATGTTTCCCGTTCCACCAGCACTGCAGAACATGCCGATCGGACAGCCGAGGGCCATGGTCGGCATCGGACAGGCGTCGCAGAAGCCGGTGCCGCAGATGCCGCTCGTGCACTGGTCGACGGTGGCGCACATGCTGCCCAGCGCCAGCTTGGGGACGCACTGCCGGCCGTTGGGCATGGTCTGGCAGAACTGGGTGGCCACGATGCAGCCGACGCTGCTGTTCTCGGTGGGGCACTGGTTGCTCATGCACCGGCCGCTCTGGCACAAGCCCGACAGACACTGGCCCGCTTGGATACACGCCACGCCGGTGGCCAGCTTGGCGGTGCACACGTTGCCGTTGATGGATGTGGTGCAGTACTGGCCGGTGCTGGGGCACCGGTCCGACGAGAAGAGCGTCGGACACGCGTCGCTGATGCACCGGCCGGACGTGCACATGCCCGACACGCACATGATGGCGCTCGTGCACGGCTGGCCGATGGCCACCTTGTTGGCGCACTGGTTGCCGGTCGGGCTGGTGGTGCAGAACTGGGTGGTCAGGCAGTCCTGCGACGTGCCCGGCGTAAGACACGCGTCGTTCCTGCACGCGCCGGCTCGGCACGTGCCGGTGCACTCTGCCGGCACCGAGCACGCGGCGCCGGCCGCCTTCTGCGCGCGACAGATGTTGCCCTGCGTGCCGACGTCGCAGTACTGGCCGCTGGGACAGCCGGTCGTCATCAGCGGCATGGGGCACGCGCTGGCCGCTACCGTCGACGCTTGACACCGGTTGCCCTGGCCGGTGGCCGTGCACAGCTGGCCGGCGGCGCACGTGCTCTGCTGTCCGGCCAGGGGGCAGTCGTCGCGCACGCACACGGTGCGGCATAGGCCGCTCGTGCACTGGAAGCCGGTTATGCATGCGGCGCCCAGGGCGAGCTGCGGCCGGCAGACTTTGCCGTTGGCGCTGAAGGTGCATACCTGGCCGGCCGGGCACCCGGTCGTGAACAGCGGTAGAGAGCAGCTGTTAGTTGTCGAGCCGCCCAGACCGAACGAGTTGGCGAAAAGCGTCGGCGTCTGCAGTAGTCTGTTGAGAAAGAACAGACGTCCGTGTCGGTCGGAGTCCGGCTGTTCCTCGTCGGAAACGGCCAGAGCGACGGCCCCGATCACGGCAAGAGCGACGACCGTTAACTTCATGACCTGGCGAGCGGACGGCTGGTGCAGGCGGTGGTACGGACAGCGGGTCGTGTCCCAGTGATTTCTATGGCGTCCAAACCGCCCGCCGCGTTATATACCGCTTCACAGGTCAGTTGTGCCGCTCGAGGAAGTACACGGCCGGTTTGACCGGCCGCGGCAACTGGAGGCACCCTCGGATTGGGTATGCAAAATTGAGGAACTCTCATGACATGCAGGCCAGATCAGCAGTTGCGCCAGTACATGCCTCATTTCCTGTATGAGCGGTTTAAAAAGTGGTGTGGACAGAGCAGTGGCGTCTCGAACCGCCTCGATTATAGTCCAGGCAACCGTCTTGAGGGGCTCGTAAGGGCCCCTGGATCGACGAAAGTGGCTCGGGCTAATGGAAAGGTTCCTGTGCCGATGCAGAGGGCTCCAAGTTAACGGAGAATGCCCTTTGGAAGGTGTTGACGGCCGCCCCTGGCTGGGTTAATGTGAAGGGCGTTTAGACCGACGGAGAGGGCCCCGTATCATTGGAGGGGCCTCCGGGCTGATGGAGAGGGCCAATAGGAAATATATAGGGCGCATGGGCTGAAGGCTGACCCAAGCGAAGAAAGGGACCCTGACCGGATGGAGAGGGCCAAAGCGTGATAAAAGGGGCCTTGCCGGAAAAGGTCCTGGGTCATCAAAGAGGGCCCCTGAGACGACAGAGGGGCCCTGGTTGCTGAAGAGAGCCCCAGGCCGTCATAAATTTTACTTTGGTCGACGGTTGGGGCCTAAGACATGGGACCCCTGACCTTACGGAAGGGCCCCAAGCTATTGAAATCAGGATTCCGGTCAGACATAGGAGGCCCTGGGTCATTTGGAGGTCCTCTCGGCTTATGCGCCGAAAGAGAGAACACAATAGCTGCGGAAGAAGCCCAGGCCATTCGATGGGACTAGAGCCGTTATGAAGGGCCGCTGGGCCGACGGGGGGACCGAAATCGCACAATGGACCCCTTGTGTGATGGAGGAAGCCCATGCTTTAAAAAAGGGGACTCTTGCCGGACAGTGTCCCGTAGCGTGAAGGAGGGTCCCTGAACCGTGAATGTGGATCCCTGAGCCGATGTAGGGGCGCATCGAGCCGGACGTGCAGGGGCATTAAATCGACTTGGGCTAACGCATTTTCTGCTGAGCTCTCCGCGGCCTGCAAGCCGATAAAGAAGTGTCCGAACTACAGCGACAATCCGGACTTGGTTGCTACATAAGCAAAACAGAATGTTCCCGGTGCTACATACACGACCTCTGATCCCATGTACGATTCCGACTGCTAAAATGCATGGGGGTTTCCAAGCGCCGATGGGGCACCCGCCCTCCTGGCGAGTCCCATAGGGCCCTCAATATGACCGCCTTGAGCGGAAGAGGCATAACCAGAGAAGGCTAAACGTATCCAACGACGTGTTGGGGTTAAGAAGTGATCGATAAGGAGGTGTCACCGCCCGAGAGCTGGAATGTCCATGCCGGCTGGATAGAGCAATCTCAGCTGGAATGGGCTCCGACAGCTGAGGAACAAACAGGGCACCTGTAGGCCGGAGAGGGCTGGGATACTCGGGCTTGAAATGGCCCCTGAGGGATGAACAGGACACCTAAGAGCTGGAGATGACTAGTGGGAGCCTATCTAATGAGTGAAATTCCCCCGAAATGTGAGCTAGACTTCGTTATCCAGGCATACGCCTCTGGCATCTAGAGGGTCATCCTCGTTACTTGAGGGGCACATACCTAGTCCAAAAGGGCACTTTTGTTCGGACTGGCGCATCCGTTCTCCAGCGGGGGGTCGGGGGAGGCGTTTGTTGTCGCAGAACGGTCCTTAGATAGTCCAGTAGGCTTATTGTTTAACTAGATGGACGCTTTCGGTATCCAGAGGGGCGTCTTCCTAGCTCAGATTGGCACTGGCCTAGTCTAGAAGGGCGTCTGTCTAGTTAAGAGGGTCATCGTCGTCGTCCAGAGGGACGTCTTTGTTGTCTAGAAGGGCGTCTTCGGTGTACAGAGGGGCACCTGTCTAAGCCCAGAGGGCTTAGACAGATCCAGAGGGGCGTCAGTCTACTCCAGAGGGGCGCCTTCGTAACCCACAAAGACGCCCGCCTAGCCTAGATGGCGTCTGTCTAGTTCAAAGGGCGCCCTCGTTGTCCAGGAGTCATTCATTGTTATCAAGAGGAACGCCTTCGCTGATCAGAGGGGCGCCTTCCTAGCTTGAAGGGGAGCTTTCCTTGTCTACAAGGGTGCTTTCTAACCTTGCAGGAACTCCTGCCTAGTCTTAAGGGACACCCGCCTTCTCCAGAGAACATCTTCGTTGTTCAGAGGGGCGCCTTTCTAGCTTGCATGGACGATTGTCTAACTGAAGTGGCATCTATCTAGTTAAAAATGCGCCTTCTATGTTCAAGATTGTCATTTTATTGTCCAGAGATTGGGCGACTGTTGAGCCCAGAGGACTTTCATCGCTATTAAGAGGGACGGCTTCGTTTACCAGGGAGGCGCCTTCCTAACTTAAAAGGGCGCCTCCCTTGTCTAGATGGGTCGCTCTCCACTCCAAGGAGCTTCGCTGTCCAGTGGGACGCGAAGTTATAGTTATCCAGTGGGGTACCTCTCTCGCCCAGGTGGGCGCCTGTCTGGCCCAGAGGGGCGTCTTCATTGTCCAGAAGAGTGGCTGTCTAGCCCAGAGGGCTTCTTGTTCTATTCATGGAAAGGCTTTCTTATTTTTCTAGAGGACTCCTTTCTAGCTTATAGGGCGCAACTTGGTCTGGCCGGGTGCCTATCCATTCAAGAGGGTGCCTTCGTTATCCAAAGGAGTACCTGTGTAGGCAAGAGGAACGCATTCTAGCCCAGTGGAGCGCCTTTATTGTCGAGAAGAGCATCTGTGCAGTTCAGAGTGCTCCTTTTGTCAGTGAATGTTTGTGTATTTTATTTGCATTTTAGGTGTATATATTTGGTAGCGGACGCGGCACCAAGATGTGCGCGCCTTCGGTGCCACATCTAATTGGCCCTCGGGGGAGGTGCGTTTTCGACCTCGATAGAGGAGGGGGAGTGGGGGTTCCATGCCCCCAGTTGCCCCTCCCTTGGATCCGCTACAGAGTGCCACATTTTGCTACATATGCTTATTATCTGTTAATGTGATGTCGGTGGGCGAAAAGCGAACACCTGTCCATCGCAGCGCCACATGCATATACAAGCCCCACCGACCTGGAACTCAGCGTGCCATATCTCACTTTCCGTATTTCTCCCATGGTCTTTGGCTGGCTATTTGGGCTTACGGGCGCATCAGCTGCGTTGGTCATACAGCGCCCATCCGGTGGTCTTTTCCACGTGACAAATCTGCCGTGCAATTTCGTGAGTCCAAATGGCAGGTCTGTCGGTCTACAGAGAACACGGAGGTAGATGCATGTGCACTGGCATGACAAGATGTAAAACTTAGGTATTCCTATCTTGATATAAAAATAAAATATGTGCATTGGATTTGCGTTTGTAATCACCATTTGCGTACGTTACGTACCTTCCCGCAGTGTGCCAGTGGCTCTGTTCGCGTTTGGAGTGCGAGGACCTTGATTTAAGACCGACACAGGGCAGATGTGTCCTGATACCATGAGAACCAACGAATTAGCGTGGGCTGGCTATTGGCTTTACGATGGGACCTCCCTTTTCGTCGAATAGCGTCGCCAATTTCTCACTTTGACTAGTTGAGGGCCCAAAATAATTTCGTTGGAAAACAGACATCCCACTCCGCGGTCATGATCTCAAACCCAAAGTGAAGTAACCTTCGATACGGAACATAGGAATGACAAGAGATTGCTCTTTGCCAAGCGTGTTTTGAAGGGTCATGCTAAACTTGCACTGCATGCAGATTTGACGAAATATCCCAGCTCTCCACTTTCAACTGTCGAAGTGAGTGGGTCAGCAACTGTCATTTGTCGACTTGAGCATGCGATAATCCGGCCTGTCATGGTAACCATGCGCACTGCTGCATATTTGCAGTCCAGTCGAATATCTCTTCCAGCGCTCCACCAACTGATGATTTCATCAGATCCACGTTACAGTACCCGGCGTCCCTCCGCTGCTCTGCCATGCTTTGCGTCATTGTTTCCCGCTCACAACGCAGGCTCGCGCTCATGGCTGTCACTTGGTGAAAGGCTGAAATCAAAACCTCGAGGAGCAGTGAGGGGAGAGGTGCACTCGAGCGTTCTGGGACGATGCTTAGCACACCCCCTGGAGGGGGTGGGGGTGCGGGCGAAATCCGCACATACCTCCGGTTTTTGTGCATAGTTAGTTCCAGATTTTACCGGCCAACATAGGCCATTTTTGCGTACCTGCTTAGAAATGACCAACGCGTTGTTTAAAACACTAAACACGTCAATCGGACGAACATTTTTCGGCCTAGGGGGCGCTGAAGCAAAAAATGTTGTTAGCGTCAGAACGCAAAAATCGTCGCTGGTGCACTTCCAGTACATTGGCAAAAGGGAAGTGTTCTTGGCAACACTAGCGACTTGTTTGATGTATATTGTTATGCTATATAGTTTCAAAGTCACGTCAGGTCACCGAGGTCAAGTTCATGACAGGTTAATGAAACCAACTTAGTCAACTGGAATGTGGTCATAAATGCATATGACTGCCATGTGATTGATGTCACTTTGGATGTTACTCCCTACACATCTTGAAAACTACTGTTTGTCATTGTTTACCTAAACGTTTCCATACTGAATTCGTGTACTCCATTCCTTTCTTTGCGAAGCCGATTGCGCCGAGCCGCCCGACGGAGCAGTCGGGCGGGCAGCCCGGTCCGATATCTGGAGCAAGTAATGACTGGAAGTGCTACTTTACGTAACACTAAAGCAGGGGTGTCGATTTTTTAAAAACATTGTGGGGGGGGGGGGGCAAAGTGCCAGCTCACGTACCCCCCTAACCAAAAACTAATCGGATTTCGCACACTATATTTTCAGATATCAGAAATTCCGAGATTGTATTCGACGATGTGTATGTTTATGTTTATTCAGCTTACTTACGAACGAGGGAAATCGTCCAATAACTGGTCAAGTCACATAATTAAAACAGCGGTACACAGTACATGTCAACATAACCACTCTGGGTAATGGCATGCGACTGCAGTTTCATACAGTGGGCTCGGATATATCGTCTTAGCCACCGTCAGCGCCTTCCCTCACTCCACACACCAACAAGCACACACCGGCTTAAATAAAAATGTTTCAGCGATTAGATGCAGGCTAAAACACACCGGCCTTGATGGAGTACCGGAGCACAGCAAACCTGAACTGTGACGACAATCGGTGAAAGTATTTCCTTGGCGCCTAACATTACGGAGGGGCGAAGCCAAAGTTGTGATTGGGCGAGTTCAGGGTCGGGGAGAATATTTTCATTCCCACCTGTGACATCAGAATATCACTGCAGTTTCCAGTGAATCTGGAGCACTTTACCACAGAACAATTCATCGTCGAATAACACCATTAAACGTCCAAATGGAATACACGGATAATAATTTTGTGAAGAGGATCATGCTATGGATGGGAAAAATCCAGGAAAAGCCCGTTTTCTCCAACCATAAAATCCACTGTGGCAAACCAAGGCCGCGGAGCATACCGTCTACTGTGGCGGACGAGTGCCGAGGAGCACACCGTCCACTATGGCGGACCAAGGCCGTGAAGCACACACCGTCCACTGTGGCGGGCCAGGGTCGCAGAGCACGCTGTCCACTACGGCGGACCGTGGTCGCGGAGTACACCTTCCACTGTGGTGGACCGGGGCTGCTGAGTCCATTGCGGCGGATCAGGGCCATCAACAGGTCAAATTATATCATGCCATGGTAGTGGCGTATCTAGGATTTGCGATGGGGGTGGGCAAACTGATTTGGAATTGTCGCACAAACTCCAATTTTTGAAAAAGTCTATGGACCACTATGTTTGTCAGTGAGATACTATTTTATTTTATTTTTAAAGAATAATTAGTGACCAACTTAGCTGCCCTGCCGAGGGGGCCAAAGCTGCCACCATCATTTCTGAATCACCGGATTTCAGCACGAACTCCCCGATCCTGTTCAAATGATATTGTGTTCGTACCCCTTGATAAGTCACCCCACACTGCTGAAATTACACTGGCACAAATCGCAAAAAAGTACAATTTTCCGATTTCAGGCATTCCGATTACTCACGCAGGGTCGTTAAAACGCCAACAGTCGTGCACATGTACCTTGCGCACCTTGCGCACTCGGCGCATCCGCCACACTACGTGCGCTTCTCCAGTTTCTGCTAGGTCTCCAACGTTTTGCTAATTGCTGTCGCATGACAGTCTTGTGCCATATTTGGCATGTGGATTTACAGGTATGGCGGCTCGCTTAGAAAATTCGATGAATTCAATTTCATGTATTAGTTTTCTTCTTCCGACATTTGTTCGTGGTTAAAAAATTATGATGCACTGAGCTTTGATGCACCTCATATCTTAGGTTAAATATCCTCCAAGATTGTCCACCGAGCCGAGACCCTAGCTAGGTATTCGCTGTTTTACCCGTTGTTTTCATTCGTTTACGAATGTGTTTTAAAACTCCAGCCAATTTTTTAAGGGCCTGGCACATATTTGAGACCCGGCTACTTTTTAGATCATTGTTGCTTTTTGTACAGCGGTGACATGCTTGAGGTTTCGGTGCGTTTTCGAAGACCCCGATGTCTTTATTTCGTGCCCGGTCTTTTTGTTCCTTTTTAAGACCAATTCGGTTTTTATGGTCCAACCATACTTTAAGGCCCTGCCGGTTTTTGTGAAACTCGGGCGCTGGAGGACCCGGTGGATTTTCGGTCTCCCATGGACTTCGCTGTTTATTTGAGGCGTTTATTTATCGCACATGTGTGGATTCCCAGCATAATCTTGTTTCCTTCGGTATAATTTCCGGGTCACAGTGCAACATTTCGTTCCCAGGTGCATAGTTCCGGGGGAATCGGAACAGTTTTCTGGGTTCAACGTAGCTTTTCGTGACTTCCGAATTCTTTTTTAAAGTCCGAGTCTCCACCTGATTTCTCTGGCACCTGGCACTACGTGTCTCGCCGCAATTTTTCAACTCCTGTGCGCTTTTTTCGGGGCCGTACGCAATTTTTGAAGGCATCTGGGGCATGCTAGAGCTTAGGATAAGTTTTCCTGATTCGGACATATATTTTTCGGAATTTCTCCTTATTTTAGAGGGCACCAGCTTACTTTTTATCGAGCTCAGATGTGTTTTGTGGGGCCACGCTCTGCTTGCAGAGAGGTATTTATGATGCCTCGACTCAAATTTTTGGTACTACCGCCGGAATTATGGGTCCAGTACGCGATATTTGGGGGCAGCGTCGCGAGTTATCAGGGCGTGTTGTAATTAGCTCCGCCCCAGCGCGATTTTGGTGGAATCAATGCACATTTTTGGGAGCCTGGTGTAAGTGTTACAGTGCCCGCTATATTCACAGCCCGCTACGCGAATTCTGGGCCCCCGACGCGAATTTATTGGGCCCAGAGCGATTTTTTGGGAACCGACGCGATTCTTGGAAGCATACCCCTTCAGGATGGGGGCAGCATTTCCCCCTTGGCACACCACTGCGGCTGCTCAGCGTTGTTTTCCTGCAGCTGGCACCATCGAGAGTAGAAAGGCCCTTCGGATAATTTTCTTTCGGGACCTATTCTGATTTGTTTTCGGTGCTCAGGCAGAGGCGTCGCCACGAAATTCTTCCAGGGGGGCAAGATCGGAAGGGGGCCTCCTGCTCCCCGAAAAGGGGCCTCCGATTGTTTTTAGGTCCTTAGTATGGTTCGGGAATGGGAAACATGATATCATGTTAATGTACTATTTGTTCTTGGCATGGTGCATTATGTACTCAACACGCAAAAGCAATATTTTTTTCCCCTGAAAACTGGGACATACCAAGGTATATCAGACATCTCCCATTGATCAACCCACCGTTATGTCCTCCAAGAATAACTGAATATAGCTACATTCATCACTACTGTTATGTATTACCACCAGTTTGATGCCGTAAGCAAAGCTTAAGCGCTCATTTCTCAGTCCTAGGACGATGATTTCGCGAAGGTGACAACAAAAATGGGTTACATTGGTTTTCTGGTCGGTATCTTAAGAATTTGCGAATTTTTGTAACATTTGGTGCTGGTTGCAAGGCACCTACCAAAGAAGTTAAAATAACAAATTCTTCACGAATTAATTCACGTGCCTAGGATTTCGACCACAATTTTGTCAAAGGGGACTTATCCAAATGAAATGATTAGTGATTAACTAAATTCTCCTGTGGAGGGGCCACTATCTTTCCTGATTCGTCGGATTTCAACCCTGACTCCCCCACCAAATTCTACGGTTTTATTTTGGTATCCCTTGATAAATCAACTCACACTGCTGAGATTACACCAATACCACAAAAACCGGATCGGTATCCGAAAATATCAAGCTGGAGCCCTTAAAAAAGAGGGATTCCCAAAAAAGCAATGTCAGGGTCGGTAAAATGGCTCTGGAGCACAGAACATATTACCAGATGCCTTCACAAATTGTGTACGCAGCCGAAAAAAGTACCGAATCTCGAAAAATCTAGATGGGATACAAATGCATGGCGCCAGGGTCTCGAAATGTCGGGCCAGAATTCGGACTTTTGAGAGAAAAATCAGAAAAATCCACAAAAATATCATTCAGCCCAGAAAATTGGCGTTGGGTAACCGGAACCACACGCCTGGGGGCGATAAGTCAGGCTGGGAAACAGAAAAATCGCACTGAAGCCCCAAAACCGAACGCCCAGAAATGTGCGTTAGAAGCCACAAATAAACACAGCAGGACCCCAAGAGCACGACGGGGGACGAAAATATAACTTAAGCTCTGAAGCACATAATCTCCCAAAAAGCGGCAGGGCCTCAAAACATGCGTTGCAGCCCTAAATGAAGATGCATGGAGCTCTAAAAAAAATACACTGGAAGCTCTCAAGGCACGCAGGGACAATGCTAACGCACAAGGGAACAAAAGTGGCTGGAACAACAAAAGGCAAAATGGTTCGAAATCGAACAAAAGGACCAGGTATTAAATAAGCACATCGGGAGTTTCGAAAACGCCCTGACACGTAAAAGTATCGTCGGTGCATAAAAAGCAACAAAACCCTAAAACGAGCAGGAGTTTATAAAATGTATTAAACCCCTAACTTGAATTTAAAATATATTACTCATCACTTTGAAATGTAAAATTTCCTAATTTCAGAAATTCCAGTTCATATCACCCGGTCGCCACTCTTGTTGTCTAGTGGCTTTGCTAATTGTTTATATCATCTGGTTTAAAATGCATCAGCATCACCGAATCCCAACATTTTATGATGTAAGCTATGCTTGCAAAGTGGAAGGAATTCGAACTTCATTGTTTTTTCCACACAATGTTAAATTTTGCAGCAAAAAGTGGATAGTCAATCCACTATCCGATCCAAATCTGTTCCATTTCATTACAGTGTGTTGGCTGACATCAACTAAGTATTCTAAGTAGCATGGTGCTATTAATTGCTTCCTTTAGCTTTCTTATCAGCATAAATATAGCAGTGGTTATTGGGGGCCCAAATCAACACTGAGGGGGCCATGGCCCCACAAAAGGATATAAATCGATGCCCTTGAATACATCAGCATCTGCTAATTTCAGCATTTTATGATGCAAGTTGTACTTCCACAGTGGAGGGAAATCCAGTTATTTTGTTGTTCTTTTGCATAATTTTCAATTTTGCAGCAAAATGTAGAGAGGCAGTCCACTGTCTAAACCTAATCTTTTCTTATACACCATGTTTTTTTATTTTCCTTCCTTTAGCTTTCTTATGAATAAAAAAAAAAACTGCACGGCTTATTGAGAGGCCCAAATCAACATTGGGGGGGGCAAGATCAACACTGGTGGAGCCATGGCCCCCACAAAAGGATACAAATCGACGCCCCTGTACTAAAGTGCCACTTTATATGTGACTCGAGGTAAATTCCGGGTCTAGCATCTGTATTGCATGATTAGTAATGTCCGAAATATCATTTATGCAAATTTTGGAGCATCGAAACACAATCACAGCGATCCATAACAATAATAATCTAAGTCATGCAGAACAATAATTTGTGTGACATATTTGCCCTCATTTGACCTTGAGGATATTGACCTAACGTCATGAAATTTGCGCACAGTAGACTTCACCACCGTACATATCCACCCTGCGAATTTCGTTGCTCCAGCTTTGATAGGAGCCGAGATCTTAGGTAGGGCGAAATCCGCGCCCTCCAGTGCGCGTGCTAATGGTTAAGCAATTGGAGCGGGGAATGAATGATTGGATGTCAGTTGCTTTTCCCTTAAGGCATACAAAGTGGTACCCTGCTGGAGCGCCTGCCGATATGTACAAACAGTGAAAGCCCGTGCCGGCCTGCATGTCCAAACCTCGATGCAAAAGTCGCGAGCAATGCAGAAACGGCGACTGTAGCCGGTGTCGTCACTGATATTCACTGATCCGCTTGCCGTGCCGACCAGCAGTCCAGCGCCTGGCGCTCGTGGGACCAGTTAATCTTGCCTTTTTTTACTGGAGAGCTGAGCGAGTGCACGCTAAATAACCACTGCTGTACCAATCTGATCGGTTCGCTCCTGTACGGAGAGGGGGCCGGGTCGATTCGACCCCCCTTTATATATTTTGAACTACTGTGAAGAAACGGTGTGCTTGGAAGGAACGGTAATCCGTGCATCGTGCATTGATCTATATTTTGGCGAGATAGATATACATATAGATAGATAGATAGATAGATAGATACATGATAGACATAGATGATTGAGTGAGTGAGTGAGTGAGCGAGTGATTGATTGATTGATTGGTAAGACAGAGACATAGGGACAGGGAGACAGGGAGATAGGGAGATGGGGAGAGAGGGAGAGATAATTTGGTTTTATTTATTTATTTATTTAACAATACATGCCCTCCACGTGCAGTGGCTGTTACGGACAGTCTGGGTTGAACTCACAGATATTTACAAAGAAAGGATAGATTTGTGGTCAATAGTGGGAGCAGATGCGCAACAAACATTCGTACGCCAACATAATGCAATATCCATATCACTTTCCACACTACATACACCGTACTTGCAAAACGAGCTATACACGAGTGGCTTGTAGAAGTGATATAAAAGCGATGGCCTAAAGGTGACTTCATAGTGTACACATATCCATCTTGTAAGTTTTTGTGTGGCCAGTGTTGTTCGTGGAGATACGCTAGTGCATGTTTCTTGAAGTTAGACAGCCTCGATGTTTTTGTTTCAGTAGGAAGTTTGTTGTAATGCAAGACAGACGAGTAGAGAAATCTCCTGCGGCCAGCCTCTCTGTGTATGGCTGGCAGATGCAGGTGACCGTCTACACGTGTGCGACGGTTTCGCAGGGTAGAGTTTGCAGTGATTTGATCGGCAATGTGCGTAGGCTCACCCGACAGAATGATCTTGTGGAGCAAAGTGAGACTGTGAAATAGGTACAGATCAGCTGCAGTGACGAGACCCAACTCGTTTCGGGCATCAGAAATATGATCAAATTTCTGGAGACCTGACACGACTCTAGTGGCGAAGTTAATAATCTTGTCTAGTCTGTGGATGTTTGCTGACGACCCGTTCCCGTAAACAGATATGCAGTATCAGGTATTGGATATAACTAGGCTCTTGACAATAGTGAAAAGGGTACTGGTCGGCAGATGATGACGCAGATGGCTCAGGACCAGAAGGAACCCAGTGCACTTGCGGACCACAACAGCTACATGGGAATCCCACGACATGTGGCGATCAAAATATCACCCCAAGGTTCTTACACGAATGTCTCTCATCTATCACGGCGTCCCCAAAGCACACTCGTATCGGGGAAATATTGCGCATATTTTGACGCGATCCGAGAGTAAGAAGCTGAGTTTTGGTCGGGTTCACCTTCAAGCCGTTATCCGGGAAGTAGTCGTAGAGTTGGCTCAGACATGTCTCCATCTAACTCATCAGATTTGGAATATCAGATTTCCGACCGGAGATGAGGACCTGGGTGTCGTCTGCGGATTGGGTGACATGTGCTACCGGGACGTGCAGGCTGAGGTCGTTCGAACAGATGCAATAGAGAAGTGGACCTAATGATGAGCCTTGAAAGACACCTATGTTGCTTGGGTGAAAGGAGGAGAGATGCCTGTTTCTGTGTTGATCTGAGACCCTAACAGCCTGTGTGACCTCCCAGATATGCTTTAAACCAGTCGGTATCGATTCCATGGAGTTGAAGTTTAGTGAGCAGTTTGGTGTGGTCTATTACATCGAAGCATTTACTGAGGTCCAGAATGCAAAGGAGAGCTACTTGCAACGGAGAGCTACTTTTTAGGGGTCATGTGCGATTTCTTTGGCCCCAATGGTCTTGAGGGGCCGTAGTGCGATTTGGGGCCGCAGCGTAGTCATTCCTAGGGGTCCCTGCAATACCTTTTATGGCTCCGCCGTCGTTTTCAGGGGCCAATGTAATTTTCAGAGGGCCCGTGATATCTTTAGGGCACCCGACGTCATTTTCCGGGGCCAATGCGCGACCTTTTGGGGCCAAAATTTTATTTGCAGAGACCAAATGCGATTCGTGGCCCCAGTGTGATTTTCAGTGGCCATGGTGTGCTTTTTGTTGGCCCAGCGTCATTTTCAGGTGCCCCTGTTCTACTGTTGGGCCCAAGCGATTTTCAGGGGCGCCAGTGCGATATTTTGGTATCCAGCTTATTTTTGGGGGCACCTGGCACGATTTTCCGACCTCAGGAGCGATTCTTGGTGGACCGCAACCTCTCAGGGTTTCATATCCCCCTTACCCCACCCCTTCGATACGCCACTGCCTGTCAGTAAGCCTGACGAGCCTATGTGTAGGTGTCACCAGTACCAGCGGCATTGCTGGCACTATCGCTCAACGAAAGTAAAGTTGGAAACCTGTTGGAAGTATTGGTATTAGTAACGACATAAGGGTGATATATTTAGATTGGACAAGTCGATATATAGAACAGATACGCCCGAACAAGATTTCAGTCAAAGGTTGGTTAAACAATGGAATAGGATGCCCAGTGATGTAGCGGCGAGTCCCGCATTGTACGTACTTTGATGTCGCAAGTGCCAGTACGAAAACAGAGGCTGAATTCCCATTGGTGTAGTGTCGGTAGAACTGAGATTGATTTGTTGTTTGGGCTTAAGGGCGCGCCGACTACGAAGTGATTTGGAGCCCATTGGCAGGACCGGAGGACCAGATCTGGGAATAACAAACAAGCGAATATGACTTTCTAGTAGCAGTGAATAAAAGATGAAAAGAACTTCTCCCAACATATTGGCGACGTTTCCCAAGGGAACACACTCCTAGAGAAAGGCAGTGGTGAAAACAAAAGGACTGCGGAAGAAGGCAAACCCCTGCTCCAATGTCTGTCAAATACTTCCCTAATACCGATCGATATTGAGGCAGATCATAACTACACTAAATAACCAGGGGGCCCGACGCATCCGGGATGGAGAACATTTCACAAAACTGCGACGTTGTAGCTACTTTCGCTGAAGAGTCGCAGAGAAAGCAAGGGTGCCTGCAGTGATATGTCTGCAATGAATTCTGAGGCGACCAGTTCTTAAGAACGTGGAAAGTGAGCGTCGAGTACTTTATTTCCAGCTGAAGATCATTTCCATTCCCAACTGTGGTGTTTTGGCACGTTATGGCATCGGCCACATGAGCGGCCGACAGTTGACGGTAGACACATGAGTGGCCGACAGTTGGCGGTAGACACATGAGCGGCCGACAGTTGGCGGTAGACACATGAGCGGCCGACAGTTGGTGGTAATGGTTCAGCATCACACCACTGAGCATCGATGAATCACAACGGGGCAATGGTCACAGGCAAGGTCATTTTCCGAACTGTTTGGAAAAATGAATATCAAAGAAAACAATGCGCTAACTGGCACCAAGTTACTGCTATTTCTACAGCCGGTCGCCGACAACAGCTAAAATCTTGTTAACCCTTTAACCTTAACCCAGCTAAAGCAATAGCTATTGAATACCACCTGCCTACAACGATGGGTATCACAACAGCATGTTCACCTCTGAAACCCACACCGCTATGGGAATATTGACAACAGAGTCGAAAACGACATCATTTTGCGTCCAACAATCATAGGAATCAGCTCCGATCAGAGCCAGCAAGCTTTCACATCACAACAGAGTCGGAGTTTAAAGGCGCATCGACTGTGTCGATCATGCAGCACACAACAGAGTCGAATACGACATCATTTTGCGCCCAACAATCACAGGGATCAGCTCCGATCTGAACCAGGCAAGTTTTCACAACAGAGGATCCGCCACGCACTATCAGATGGCGCCAGAGACGAGAACAGGTCCACGAGCCAACACCGTAGGAGCGTAACATTATACGTGCTTGAACATTCAAATAACGAGATCGGTCCCGGCCGGCTCTTTCAGCTGCACTGAGCGCCATCTACACAGCTGAAAGAACACACAACGTGGAGTATTGTTGAGGAAGTTAACACAAAACAAGGCACCGACCAGCGTTGATAATGCCTCCATTTGATGCCGAATACCTGATGGTTCAATATGCTTGCATGGCGGAACTTCATCAGAGGCCATCGGAAGCATCACGCGCCCGAATGTAGCACAGCAATGCTGCCGTTCTGAAAGCGTAACGTCAGTACAGGTGCTGCAAGCCTGAGTGTTGCAACCTCCAACACTCTTCCACTCCGGGAATGTCATCGCGATGCAAGAAATTACACAGTAGCAAACACGCATCCGCATTCCATCAATTGCCAAACGAGTCGGCTGATTCACAGCCGACCTATCTACTCACTCACTGTTGGTTGGTTATTTGGGCTTTCGGGCGCATCGACTGCGTTGGTCATACAGCGCCCATACTCACTCACTGTCGAGAAAACAACTGACCTGCAGCCGACATATCTACTCACTCACTGTCGACTCACCAACTGACCTAAAAGCGACATATCTACTGACTCACTGCCGACCCACCACCTGACCTGCAGCCGACTAATCCAACGATCCAGTCATTTCCGGTGCACCATTTCCGTCGCACTTTTACAACAAAAAGACTACTGTTATGATAAGGCTTCCGCAAGAAAACTTTCCTCGCGCCTCTACATCCGACCCATACACTTTGACAGCATAAAAAAAAAAACGTTTTAATATTCCTACTGCAAGATATCCTCAAACATTGATGCTTACGTGACGGTACAGAAACGTCTAAGAACAGAAACATTACAGAAACATTCACAGAAACGTCTAAGCGATAATAATTAGGGCCCATCGACACTTCTCCAAAATTCCTCTTCATGCATCAGGGCCTTCTGTTTTAGGACCAATCGCCGTCCTCAATATTCACGTCTAGCTCTCATCTTGGGGGCATTTATGCATTCCGTCAAATCATCTGTAATCACCATCCCGCCGCCGCCACCGGGGCACGCCGCAACAGCCCGCCGCGCTGAGACTCGCCGCAGCGGCTTTCACTCACTCACTGGCCCGAAACCGGCGACGGAAGGCCACCTTATTCAGGCTATAGCCGCCCTGGCGGTCCCTGCCGGTGACAGCCGCCGCCGACTCCATGGTCAGTTTTACACTTCGCTCCGTCGTCTGCATGTGGCAGGGGATGCCAGTTCGCAGAGGCTCGTCCAGCAGACACGCCAGCTCATCGCCGCCAAGTGGGCGGGTCAGGGGTGGCTCGCTATCTGTCTGGTGGTGCTGCATATCCACCAACTCCATGAAGTTGCTGGCCCGGAGATTGATTTCCGGGAATTTGTAAGTCCGGACTGGCTGCCCAGGATGCCGGCGCTGACGGGCCTCACCGATGATCTGGATAGCTCGGGCCCGGATCTCTCGGCGTTCGTCCCCGAGCATCCCGAGGACAACGGCCTCAGGGTGCGCCATTGTGGCGTTCCCGCAGAATCTCCTCTGCACTTCGCCCAGAGCATCGCCGGTCATGTGGCGGCGCTACCGCTCGAGCTGGTCGTACGGTGGCGCGGCGCCTCCACCAGGTCTGGCCGGTGTCTGATTTCTAGCACTGTTGGGATGTAAACGCCCACAACGTACAATGCAAGCGCCTGCAGCTCGACACTGGGGCTCTGTTGGGCCATGCGCCACCTGTACGACCAGCTCGAGCGGCAGCGCCGCCACATGACCGGCGATGATCTGGCCGAAGTGCAGAGGAACGCCATGATGCAGGAACGCCACAATGGCGCACCCTGAGGCCGTTGTCCTCGGGATGCTCGGGGACGAACGCCGAGAGATCCGGGCCCCGAGCCATCCAGCTCAACGGTGAGGCCCGTCAGCGCTGGCAGCCTGGCCAGCCAATAGCCTGAATAAGGTGGCTTTCCGTTGCCGGTTTCGGGCCAGTGAGTGAGTGAGCGCCGCTACGGCGAGTCTCAGCGCGGCGGGCTGTTGTGGCGTTCCCCAGTGGCGGCGGCGGGATGGTGATGACATGATTTGACGGAATACATAGGATACACCTTTGACAAAATACATACAAATATGAAGGGCGACACTGGTCTCATGTTTATTACCTTGTTGCGATTCAGGTCAGTCTTAGCAGGGCATGTTCTGCACAGTACCACCCCTTTTCAACCAATATATGCGATTATTTCAAGGTAGGATCCGTCACCATTTTTGTGCATTTGCATCTCTAATTCACTTAAAGCATAACCGATAAGTTAGCTGAGACGGTACCAGTGCATCAAGACGCCCAACCACGTTTGGTGGGAACTTTGGTGGCGTCCGTCACAAGGCATTTGGAAGGCAGCCGGGCTCGCTAGGCCTGCCATCTGTTGGCAACCCAGGGAACCGCTCGAACCTTCCATACTTCAGAAGACGAAATCTGAGGTAATAAGACAGCTAGAATCTTGGGAACGGTGCCAAATGATCGAAGATGAATTTCCTCGACGATGTAATGCTGAAGCGGACTCATTTTTGCCCACCAGTCTGCTTATGAGATGCAGATATGTCCAAAATTTTGTCCCAGCCAAAATCTTCAAGTGGCTGGGGCCATAAAAAAATGTGACAAATTTGCATTTATGATGCTTCCATAGTGTTCAACGGCCCAAAATGCATAAACTGAGGGGAGCTGCTATTGATTTTGGCAACAAGTGTGCAAACCGGACCAACCTAGTGAGCAATGCGACATAGAAGTTGTGTTGCAGCAGTTGAGACGACAGAAGCTGTTTGTAGTGGCAGACATGTTCCCACTGCTGCATCGCCATATTGGTCATACTCACTGTGAGTTCGGTCAGCTGTATCTGGAGATCGGCGACTCTTTGCTCAGCCACTTGCAGTTCCCTCAGAATGGTCGTCACCACTACTGTGGTGCGGTCCATGGTGCTCAACGCACCCATGAGCAGCGACTGTGGTCATCGGCACAGCACGGTCACCAGTTCATCCAACATCACAGGTCGCCTGTTAACACTCCATCACCTGCCATCACTCTACACATATTGGCTAGCAGTCATGCATACATATGCACATGCTAGCACACATATCAATATATATATATATATATATATATATATATATATATATATATATATATATATATATATATATATATATATATGTATATGAAATATAATTGAGGATACTATGTGTACTGTGCGCATATAATATATAGAATATACAGAATATATGAATTTGAATTTGAATGAATGAAGCCCCCACAGTATTTATTTGTGTGTGCTGAAGGAAAACTAAAGGTCATGGGCATACATAGCGATTTTTTAAGCGCAGTATTCATACGCTGCTCCACTTCTCGAAAATGATTCTCAACGCTTCGTCTGGTACGACATATTTAAAACGGAGACATATCGAGATATGGAGGGGATATGAATAGGCAACACTGTGAACAGGCTTCATGATAAAAAAACATTGGATGAGTGGGAGCTGCACGACATCGCGCATTAAAAATATTTGTCTTCTATCCTGCTATTTGTATGAACCCAACATTGCCTCCGTAGGGCATGAGTGATATTCAGCAGCACATTACATCGCGTTGCTTCGCTGTGACATCTTACATGGATCTTCTGAGAGAAGTCTGACCGCCATTTCAAGTCCGATTGCAGCCCCATAATCTTCGATGTACAATTCACGTTGGCATGAGAACAAGCGTAGGATGACCTCAGCAACTCGTCATTCAGCTTCTTCCCTTCCAGATATTTTTGCTTCTGGAGAAGATTCCTCTGATGTGAAACATCTGCAAAAAAAAGCAGCCATGAGCTGGATTTCAGTATTGGGGTTTTAGGGTGAGTCGTAAACATTGAAATGGTGAAATAAAAGAAATAAAGCGACTTACAATGAAGGGGCAAACAATTAAATAAGTGCAACAAGCCATTATCGTCGAAAATTTCAAATCCAATGTTAGTCATCGCCAGGCCGGCCGCCCGGCATGCCTGTGCGTGCGCGTGCGTGTGCATGTGCGCGTGCGCGCGCGCGCATGTGTGTGTGGTGCGTAAGGGGACTGGGGGAGGGTTGGGGGGAGGGTTGGAGGAAGGATGGGCAGTGGAAGGTGGTGGTTTCGTTTGATTGATTGATTATTTGGGCTTAAGCGCGCATCAACTGCTACTGGTTGTGGTGGTTTTGAGGATAGCGTCGTTGTAGATGGTAATTGGCGGGACTTTGGTGGGGAGGATAATGTGGGTTTACCTTGATGTTTCTTTCTTTGTACTACCTGCCAGTTTCCATCACACTCGATAGGGGCCGTGGCTCTATCCTCCGGGGAAACCCTTGCTTGGGAGCCACGACCTGTGCTTCATCCTCAGTTGTCACGGTTTCTCCAGTCGCTATAGGGGATAATGTGGGCCACGCGACTCCAAATGATCGCAACAGAGCTACGAGCTGACCGATCAGCACAGTAGCGCTACTCTGGTCGTACTGCTGCGGATGGGTAGGCGGCTTCCTCATCGGTGGTAGCGTTGCTGCCTTGGCAGCGTAAGAAATTGCAGGATGTGTGCCAATATACATGTCTCGGGCTTCACGGAACGAAATGTTGTGTAAATTTAAATGAAAGGATCTCCTTTTCTTTTATGTACACAGGGCAGGAACGGTCATAAGAAGTGTGGGGAGATTGTCCTCTCCCGCAGTTTAGACACCAGGGATCCTGGGTGCTACAGTTTTCGGCGGTGTGGGTAGTGGCCGCGCAGTTTGTGCATGCGGGCCGATTACGACATGCAGGCTTGGTGTGCCCGAAACGCTGACATTGAAAGCATCGCATAGGATTCGGGATGTATCTGCGCACTTTGACACGAATGTATCCTACGAGAACTGTAGCTGGAAGGTCGGGTGTATTGAAGGTCAAGATACTATTGTTGGTGGGCAGCACCTCCGGTCCCTTTCTGGCACTTATACGACGAACCTCTGTAACCCCTAACTCCGAGAGGCCATCCACTACTTCTGCGTCAGACACATTTCTCAGGTCGAAACAGTTAATTATGCCTTGGACGAGTTTAAAAAAAAAAAAATTGTGGGCCTCCACACTCATCGGAATGATCACTTCCCGTCTGGTATTACCATCTCGCATACTGTATATGAAAAATTTAGCCGAGAGCACTATCTTCGCATCTTCTCCCCTTGAAAACTCTACTTCTAATCCTCCGTCACGCAAAGCCTGACATCTCGTGATAACTCCGAATCTGTCACACCCGTCACGTCGTTGAAATGGTGATAGGGACGCTAGCTGGCTGAAGCCTTCACGTGCTCGTAAAATGAGTATGCGGGGGCATGCCTCGTTTGAAGACGATCCATTTGTCTGTCCCTCATAAGAGGAACCAGGAGTAATTTTTGTTGTTCTGGATGCCATGCGCTGTTCTTGGTTTCGCCTCCTCGGGCGCCCCATCCCTAAGGGGCTCTACTGGGGGACGCCTGGGTCCCGCGAACGGGAGGTCGCCAGGCGCCCGAGGAGCTATACGGGGAAGGCGGTGCCTTCACCCGGCCGGGAGAGAGAGACTCACCACCCCGACCAGGATCCAGTGCCGCCCACCCCTTGACCCCGGCAGGCACTGGGAAACCCAGGCCCCCAGCCCGAGGCGACCTGCCACTTGACCCGCGTGAGGCCCCGCGGGCCCGCCCGCCCCTTCAGGATATCAGGACCAAAGAGGTGTGTTGGTCCCCCGTCACAACTAGCACCGTGCGACGGGGGACCTCAACCTCCAGGACTCCGTCAACTCCGGGGGACGGGCCGAGGGGGCGCGGCTACCCCGATAAAAACGGAGCTGGTGAGCAGGATCGGGGAAGTTGCCCTGGCTGCTCATAGTAGGGATAGTTAGTGTTGTAGGGCTAGGTGAAGGACATGGATTTGGATGAGATGGGCATTGGAATGGGGGCGTATGGATGGAAGGACGAGTGAGGCACTCTTAGTCTGACCTCTCCCCGGCCGCCTGGTGGTCTGGCCGCCGGATCCTTGAGGCACGCAATCCCCCCACCACGGAAAGGTGATGCCTCATCGAGGGGGGGGGGCGAGAAATAAAATCACCTTAAACTGCAAATTTGTCCATTCAGAAAGTTAGAGACCAGAAATGTGAAAAGCATAATGGTATTCAATGGAGAATGGGGACAGGATGCACCTAACAATTCCCTGAACAATTCATGAATGCACAAATGTTTAAATGCATGCATATCTATTATATCTGCAGTCAGTGTGCACTGAAGAGGTCCAGCCCCCATTTTGAAAGAAAAACATTCACGCTTCAAAATGTGGTAAGTGAAAATGGGATTCTCCAGACAAAAGCGAAGCAATCAGTTTTGTTCATTACTACGCTCGTCGGCAAAACATCGCAGCAATCCATATTATGATGTCCTGCTCCTTGTATTATCCGATGATATCCCGTCACACAACACAAGCTTACAGCTTTGGTTTATCCAAATCAATAACTCGAATTACCGCGAAGATATTTGATATAGGTAAGTAGGTAGGTACCAGTGTCCTAAAATTATTTCACCATTAACTGTGCGGATGAAGAAAGAAGTTGCGTGGGAATAGTGGAAGATTGGAAGAAAATAAAGGATCGTCACTTAAGGATTAAAAACGTGGAATGCCTTTCACTTCAGTCACATGCATTTTACATTATTTAGCAGTCGTGTGTATAATGACTGCCCACACATGTGGCAAAATGGTAAAAACCTAAGGCAAGGATGAAATAGCACAATTCCATTAACTGTGAATTTCCAGGCCACATGGTGAATTATTTTACACTGGTAGGTACCTACATAGTCAGATAATACAAACTCTCATACCTCGAGCCAAACACGCAGTCAATTCCATCCGGGTAGCAGCGAAGAGCCTTAAAGAAAATCCTTCACTGAATAAAAAAATAACTACTCTCCGCTAACCAAATATAGGAATTCACCTTTACCAGCCCGATCGCGTAGGAAGGTCCGTTCTTGGATTCAATGAGTTTACCGCTCTCCATCTCCCACTCCGGCCGGAGCTATTCAAACCATTGCCACGAAGAGCCATCGATAATGCATTTCTTCTTGGTTCCTTGGAAAATGATATGTTCTGCATCAATTGGGATGGATAAAACCGTTCATATTTATATTATTAAGCAGTCAGGAGCGATATGCACAAAAGATATCGGAAGGATTTTCCCCATGAACATTGCCTGAATGGTACCAAAACGTTCCTAAAACCTGCTAACACTGCTCCAAAATGAAGATCCATAGAACCAGAAATTTCACCTTCTTTCGATTTCATAACTTATATTGTTTCCCAATTTCATCAACAAGCTGGAATAGTTGTCTTCATGCCACTCCGACCGCGAGGTTTCCCAACTCCGGACAAATTCAGATTTACGTGTGTTGACCTAATCCTCTACACTCTTATAAGCCTCATTGATCATTCTGATCCAATGATTAATTTCTTCCCATAATCCTGATTATTATTAATTGAGAAAAAAGTTCCCTGTAATTCTCTTGGGAGTTTTCTCTTAACTTATATTCATTTTTTTGTATTTCATAGCAATCATGGTGCGCAATGAGACGCTAATTTCCGCTCATCCGTGACGATAGTCTGTTTTACAGCGGCAATTTGCCCGCCCGTCTAGTCGCTTTTCATCCTTCCAAGTCATTCCTGGCTTCCACTAAACATTCCAGAGATGAACTAAAAAGTGCATCGAAATGCATTTAATATTCATAAGAATTGACTTCAATATTTTTTCAGCTTTCTCATTTGAAAAATAATATCTCATCGTCGAGAGAATAAAAGATTTTAGACGGATTGTTTTAGTATAACTTTCCTTAAAACATTATATATTCCGAAACCCGTATCCCGAAGTAACATTTTAGACCCTCCCATTTTGACCCAGTCGGTGCACGAACGTCCTGCTTTCGAGGTATGTTGTGAATTTGTATTAGTTGTGCGGTGTTGGTATGCTATGAGTGGCAGGTATTGATATATAAACTTGGTTGACATCGATTAAGTATACTTTTGTGATCATTTTCTCCACCATTGCTCAGGAAGTTGGCTTATAAGCCATCCACGTGACGTGGACGACTTCAGACGACGGGTGGTGGCCCCATCTGGTTGTATGTGAGACACTAGGATAAGAACGTAACAAATGACTTGAAGGCGTTTTATTCTTGAAGAAGAAGAATTATCGGGTTATTTTACGACGCATTCAACCGCAAGGTTGTATAGCGTCGCCGACCTACATCACACCGATTGGTCGTGGGTGGACTCTGCAAATGACGCCGGCCGCGAGATTCGAGTCCCACGCTCCACCATCTAAGCTACCGAGGCCCCTGGGTTTTTATTCTTCACTCCAGGAAACATCACTGCATTTTTCAAAATGTATACACTTCGCTATTTATAAAATGTATATACTCCGTTACTTGGTGCTTCAATATACACCCCATAATTTGGCAAACTGGGAAATTATACACCCCATAACATAGTGCTTCTCAAGATTATACACTCCATACTTTGGCAAGCCAAAAAATTATACACTCCGAATCCAAGACCGGGAAGTGAAAATCCAAAACTGCACACCACTCGTTTTGCGATTCGCACTTGTCAAGCGTGCTCTGGTGATCCACATTTTCCACACGCAGGGCGGCCGCGGCAGTAACGAGTGGCATGGCCATATCGCTGGCATCGGAAGCACCTCATTGGATTCGGGACGAAGACGCGCACTTTCACTCTTATGTAGCTCACGTGTACTGTTGATGGCAGGTCAGTGCAGCTGAAAGTGAGGATGATGTTATTCGTCGGTTGGAGTTCCTTTCCCCTTCGCACCTTCATTCTTTGGGCCTCCACCACACCATATTCCGTCAATCCGCCAACTAGCTCAGCCTCCGAGACGTCCCTTAGATCATAACAGTTTATCACTCCCTTTCAAAGGTTCCTCGTATTATGTGCTTCTCCTTGTATTGGAATCGCGATGTCTCTAATGCCTTCTGGGGTCCGTATACTATAAACAAACTTGTCAATGCCTAAAGCCCTCCTTGCGTCCTCTTGGTTTCGAAACTCCACCTCCATCCCTCCGTCCCCTAGTTTGTCACAGCGCGTGACGATCCCGAAGCGGTCACAATCCCTCTTACGCTGGACGGGCGAGAGAGATGATGGGGTCTTTCCTGGGTTAGTGATTTAAATATTAAAATGCGTGGTATAGAAGATCTCCCTGGCGTCGACGAGGTACTAGTGTGAACACAATGATGGTCTCTACTAGGTGGATTTCGCGGAGAGCACGTCGGGCGGTATGCCTCTGCCGGTGTCGGGCTGGCAGTGCGACTTCCACTGGGTAAATCTGTGTTCTGGTCCTCTTCGGGCCCAGGATGTGTTTTTGCATTGAAGGAATCCATGTGGTATGTTTGGTTTCAGCTCCTCGGGCGCCCCACCCCATAGGGGCCCTACCGGGGAGGGGGACGCCTGGGTCACGCGAACGGAAGGTCGCCAGGCGCCCGAGGAGCTATACGGGGCAGGCGACGCCATCCCCGGCCGGGAGAGAGACTCACCACCCCGACCGGGATCCGGCGCCGCCCGCCCCTTAACCCCAGCGGGCCGGTCCGGCAAGCACCAGGCCGAGACCTAGGCCCCCAGACCGAGGCGACCAGTCGCTTGACCCGTGTGAGGCCCCACGGGCTCGCCCGCCCCTCCGGGATATCAGGACCAACAAATCGTGTTGGTCCCCCGTCACAACTGACACCGTGCGACGGGAGACCTCAGCCTCCAGGACTCCGTCAACCCTGGGGGGGGCAGGCCGAGGGGGCGCGACTACCCCGATAAAACTGAGCTGGTGGCCAGGACCGGGGAAGTTGGCCTGCCTGCTCATAGTATGGATAGTTGGTGTTGCAGGGCCAGATGAAGGACATGAATGTTGGATGAGATGGGCATTGGAATGGGAGCATATGGACGGAAGGACGAGTGAGGCACTCTTGGTTTCACCCCTCGCCAGTATGATGGTCACTGGGTCATTGGGGCACTCAATCCCCCCACCACGAAAAGGTGATGCCTCGTCAGGGGGAACAAAACCGAGAGCTCCTCTACGAATTTCAGAGACAATCCTCACCTGGATCCAAAACTGTATCTGTGGGAGGGAAATGAAAGTGCTTGTATCTGGTTCTTCAAGCAAACCAAGGGATGTTCTGAGTGGAGTACCCCAGGGATCTGTGCTAGGTCCTGTGCTATTATTGATTTATGTGAACTATGCACCTCATGATATACACTCTCAATTTAAGGTTTTTGCAAATGACATAAAAACATACATCAAACTGAAGTAAAAATTTGCCACAGACCTGCAGGGTGGGATTTCAATGCGAAAAAGATATAGATACCCTGGTTAGTACTGCCAAGTCATGGGGACTAGGAATGAACTCCAAGAAATGTGCAGTTCTAAAAGCACACTTTGGCTCATATGACAAAAAGTCCTCATGCACATTATTACATAGATAGATTTCAGGTGAGCTTTGTTGAGATGCATACTCACTTAGGCATCATGAAACATTTGCATTTATATCAATGCAGTACTGGCATAGTACAGAAAGCTTGGAGCCTGGCCAGCAACCTGCTAAGTTCTACTTAATGTTGTTCTGATTTTTTTTTAAAACACTATACATTAGACATGTCTTTTGCATCTTTTCAAGTTTTCATCATGTGTTTGGAATACAGGCTGCATAAGTGATTTAAGGCAACTATAATCAGTACAGAGGTCAGCACAAAACATAGAGGGGATGGAAGGTCTGGATTATGGTGCCAGATTATGGAAACTATATTTGTACTCTGTGAAAAGTAGACTGATTCAAGCAGACATCAAATGTTAGAAGATTTCTCATGGCCATGAAATTCATCTCTAAGTGAGTGATACTCAAGAATTTGGGGAGCCAACCAGGTGAGAGAAGAACTAGGTAAGAACTCTCACCTGGTTCTGCTGGTTATGCCACTCAAACATAAACACACCTTGAGCAAAGTGCATTGAATGACCCCAGGGCATGACCAGGAATATTTTTAGGGGATTAATGGTGCAAAACTAACTCAAACTAACATAACACTGGCCTAACACTAACATAATCTAATCTAACCCTTATAAATATTCCTGGTGATGCCCCTGGTTCATTCAGTGCACCTACTGGGGTTGTGCTGATACCTTTGAGTGACATCATGAACAGCTTACTGGCAGTCAGCTGATGACTTGGATACATTGCTGAGATAAAGTAAATGTGAGGGGTAATACTTGAAGACTACCAGACCTAGGTAGGTAAGTACCTACCTAGGTAACTAGGTAGGTACCTACCGACCTACCTATGCACATACCTACCTACCTAGGTATTAGCATGATAGTTGCAATGTTATGTGGTTTCAATCTACTTCACAAGACAAAACTGAACTGAACAGCAGGCACTTGACAAACTACAAGCAAATGTCAAAATTACGCAATGGTAAGGTATTAGGTACCAACCTTTGAGCTCGTTCAGCAGATACCCAACCAATTCTTGGCATTCCCCAAATTCAAAGTCTTCAGCTTCGCCAATTATTAATAGAGGGTAAATATAACCAAAGGTAAGACTCATCAGGAAAACACTGAACAAGAAACCCATGCACATCCGAATGATCTTTCTCGGCATTATATCACCATTATTTTAAACCGCTCAACTCAACTTCTTTTCTATCTGTTTTTCGCACGGCTCTTAGGGGCCTGTGCCGGGGCCAGAATATTATTAAAGAACGGGTACACCCAAGTTTAGTAGGTTCTCAGATCTAGTATTTCTGTGCCTTGAGACGTCATATGCTAGAATATGCGATATTCTACTAGAATGAGGTTGATAACTGTTTCGGCATTGGCATTTGACATAGGAAGGGCATATAGATTCTGATTGAAATAAAAATAACTAGAAACAACGGGTACTCGAAAGTTCACAGTTCTAGTATAGTTAGTTTAAACTAGACAAAACCTACGCTACGTGACGTCATACCACAAGCGCCTTTTATTCCAAAATACTGCTGAATTATACCCTAGTTTGGATTATACTGATAAATGTACTAAATATGGTGCTCTCATTTTGGCGCTATTATGGCGCAATTCCCACGATTAGTTTCCCCGCCGTTCGTAAAGCATATATATATATATATATATATATATATATATATATATATATATATATATATATATATATATATATACAGGGGCGCCGCCACGAATTTTTGGCTGGGGGAGTCAGACTCCACAGTTCAGCAACGACCTATGGGGTTCAATGTCCGGTGAGCGGGGGGGGGGGATGGAGAAAGCAAAGCTTGGTGTGTACAGCCAACCAGTCAAAAACAATAAACTGGGAACACCTCATGCTTTATCCATGAACAGCAACTCTGCATTGATAATCATAGCAAGTTTTCTACCATTGTCCCGGATTCGGCGACAAGCGTAACATTCCCCGACTATGGCAACATTTTCAGCATTCAGAAGCGTAGACTTGACTCGTACATCATCGACTGCATCAGCGACACCGATGCGGACTAGATAAATTCAGCGACTGCCACGAGGAATTCATGCCTACAAACATACAACTGTTCGTGAGGAATTAAAGCAAAATGCTACAACGTTCTTCGAAATAAAAATTGGCGCTCCCGTCCCAGGCAAAGCACAAGATCAGGTAATGTATCGCGACGCGTCGGCAGTTCAATCAAGCAATCTGAAATTAGAGGGCTCATAAACAAACTGGAGCTCCCGCTGCCGCTGTGACACATGCGCGCCACTCGCCAGTCCTTTACGCGAGTCCGAACACCCGCTCTCGCCCAGGGTTCTGACGGATGAAGGCAGCCGTGACCTGGTCGACATCCACGCGAGTCAGGCGGTCGCGGTGGACGTGGCACACAGCTACCGCGTTGAGGCGCGCCTGCCCCATTGTGGCGCGCAGCCATGTCTTCAGCCGGCGGAGCGTACTGAAGCTGCGCTCAGCCGTGGCGGAGCTGGCCGGCAGGGTGAGGAGCAGGCGCGTCAGCTTCACTGCGTCCGGGAACATCTTGCGTGTGGGCTCATCCAGGTTCCGGATTATATCTGCCGCTTCTTCGAGGCTTTCCGGCCGCCTGCTTTTAAACAGGACGCGCAGTTGCGGCGCCAGGTCAGCAGCTGACAGCTCCGCTGACCAGGGAGAGCTGCTCAGGAACTCTCTGAGGCCTGCGGCGCCACCGTCAGCCAGCAGCGCCTGCTCCGCCTTGGCGTGATGCTTGACGCCTTCCTGGTCCAGGCGGTCACTCAGCTGGATGCAGGCGGTGTCGATGGCCAGCAGCAGCTCTCGCCGTAGGTACTGTTGGATGTCAGCTGGCTCGTCTGGTTCACCGCCGTCGCCGTCGGCGTTGCTGGCTGAAGCGCGCTTCTCCCGCGGCAGCACGATTGGCACGTCGCAGCCTGACCCCTTCACCTGCTGCAGGCACTCCTGGATGGCTTCGTCCGCCCCGTCGCGCTGAGCCTGCAGCTGCTGCTTGGCGGACTCGGCTCCACGCAGAAGCTGGGAGACAGTGCAGCGGGAGCCCTGGACGCTGCGGTTAAGCCGGTCCAAAGGCGACAGCACTGCACGCGCCAGGTGGAGCGCCAGCAGGGTTGACTCCTTGCGCAGCTGGGCGTGAAGGCCCGCCGCTCTCGCCGCCATGTGGCTGCGACCAGCGCCCAACTCCGCCACCGTGGCCAGTACCTCGCTGTACTGGTTGATGGCAGCATCCACTGCCTGTAGCCGCACTGTCCACCTGGTGGGGCAGAGCGGCCGCAGCTTCCTTGGCACCTCCTCCCCCTTGCCCACGCACAGCTGCCGGAACTTCTCCCGGAAGGTGAGGGACTGGCCGAAGAGGCGCCCCAGCTCGTTCAGTGTGTAGAGGGCGTTGCGGATCAGCTGGGAGGCGTCGGCGCTCTCCTTCGCCACTAGGTTCATGCAGTGGGCGCCGCAGTGGACAAAGAGCGCTGCTGGCTGTTTGCCGCGCAGGATGGCTTGGGCGCCGCGGAAACCTCCCGCCATGTTTGCGGCCCCATCGAAAGTGAGGCCGCGAAGGCCAGGGGGAGGTTCAAGCGCTGAAGCGAGTCCTCGATGATGCGCGCCAGAGCAACACCCGTCGTCGACGGCGTCTCGTGAAACCCCACGAACTCCTCGTGGACTTGGAGGGCCTGGTCTGTATACCGGATGCACACCGACTGCTGCTCGTGGCCGCTGAGGTCTTGGGTGCCGTCGACGATCACGGAGTAGCAGAGGTCGCCGGCCGCACTGTCTTGGATCTCCGTGATGATCTCTCGCAGCACCTGATGACTGGCGAGCAGCAGCAGCTCATTCTGACAGTCTGAATGCGTGAATCGCTCCCTTCTTTGCAGCCACTGCTGTAGCTCGGGGCAGTCGGCGGCTCGCAGCTGCAGCAGCTCGATGAAGTTGCCCTGGTCCTGTTCATGCCCTCTGAGGGCCAGACCCTGTCTGCCTAGGTACACGAGGCTGGTGATTATCTTCACGAGGCAGGCCCTGTTGGTCTGCTGCTGGCGCTGATTGGCGATCGTAGCGTCTGAATGACGTCTACGATCGGGCGGCTCGCAGTTGGGAGGTTGTCCCCGTGATCTGTGGAGATGGCGTGCTGCTTAAACTTCTCCAGCGCCTTCTTCCAGTTGTTGAAGCCGCCAGCCCAGAAGCCAGGTTTCTGAGCTGGGTTGGCGGTGCCGCGCTCGTGCGCGCGGACGCAGTAGAAACATAATACTTTTCCACGGACTTTCCACGGACGGGGTCGCAGTGCAGCCATGGGTACTGCTGGTACCAGTGATCATGGAAGACCACAGTCTTGCCTTGAAGCACCTGCTTAGGGATCGTCCTAGCTGGCGGCTGATTTGGCGTCTCTGAATCCAAGAGGCGCCATGGCGACTGCTGCGGCGATGATGTTGAGTCACGACTGAGACCAGGATCTGGAAGAAAAGGAGGAGGAAGGGCATACAAATGGCCAGAAAATGGATGTGTGGGAAAATCACTCGCGTCGAACGCAAGTTTTAGACTACGAGATGGTGTTCCTTCATTGACCACTGGTTTCACAACTCTAGCTATAGCTCCAGCACAACTCCAGCACAACTCCAAAGAAAACCCCAAGAAACTTTGCGAGCGGAAAGCCAAGAAACTGGTTACGCTAAACCAGAGTTTCTCAGCTAGGAAACTGGTTTAGAGCAAATGGTTTCCTAGCTAGGAACCGGCATTGATTTGCCCCCAAAATTTGGCTCTGAACAGGGGCCTAAAATACTGTTCGGAAGTGAGATGAGTTCAAGTTTCAGAGCACTTCCCAGCACAAACAATCCCATTTTACCTTTCGACCTTACATACATTTGATTTGACGGCAAGTATGTCTAGTTGCTCATACAAGGGACGATCGTTTCTGTGTTTCTATGCATCGCACCATTTATCAAAAAAGGGAAAAGATGAAAGTGAGAATCAATCGATACAAAAATGAAAGATCTGAAAGCGAAAATAGGGTTACCTTCGAACCCAGTGAAAAGGCACTTGGTACTAGGGGAGGGTACCTGCGGGGCCAATATCTCACTTAAAAAAAGGGGGAAATAGACATTTTCATATCGAGACAACAACAGCACCACAGAATGGGCGACAGGTGTGTTATAAACTCACCAGTGCAGGCGCGCTTGGAGGGTGGAGGTGTAACAGGAGCTGAGGCTCCGGTGGAGGAGGATGACGTGGCAGCTGGACGAGGGACTAGTGAGGCTGACTGTGGCTCCTGGGAAGTGGTGAAACATATGTGAGTTGGAAAGTTGACAGAAAAGTTAACAGGGGTAGGTGAGGCAGATCACATGGGGGCATCTGAGTTCTCCCAACTTCCCTGCCTGAGTGCACCACTGACAGTTTTGTGTGCATATATGCAGCCTTTATGGCGCATGCGACTGTTTAGACCCATTAATTGGCCATGCCTTTGGTTTCTCAACCCTAGACATGATGACTGATAAAACTGATCTGGTACCTACATACAGCAGTGCAGCCAGGAAATTTGTAAGGGGGGAAGTGGGTGGGGCTAACACAAAAGGGGCCCCGACAGTGCTAGATGGGCCCATCTCCCAGGGAGGCCCAGGCCTCTATGTCTCCCCATCAATGACTCAGCAACCAGGGGGGGGTGCATTCCCGACATTTTGAGGGGCCGGCGGCTTCCCTTCCAAAACTCACCTTAGAAAAAAAAAGATCGGATGTCCATGGTGACAGCAAGTCTCAGGCAGTAGGTGGCTATTAGGAGACACCGGCACTGAATTGTTTATTTATATGTCCAAGGCCCTAATGGACTGTTTAGACCTAGCGTAATTTCGACGCAAAAAAGACAGCGCAATGACAGACTAGGCGTAATCCCGACGCACTGGGAGTAATTTCGACGCATCAGCAGACCAGTGCAGTGACATCGCCTGGACGCGAGTATGCCAGCGATCAACTGACAGATCGGTTGCTATGACAACAAAATCAGCTGTTTAGATTGGGTTCAAATGTGGCACAGATGTGGCGACTGAGTTTTGTCATTGCAGATGATCCCAAGGCGTTAATTTGTGAGTTGCTGCGATTTAGGGTGATGCTTCTCTGTGTTGGTAATTTTTCGAGAGTGGTTAGAAGTATATCTCGCTTTTGTCGTAAGCAGTTTTCCTCGTTAGCATTTTCATTATCCGTTTAGTTTCGCACCATTTCTAGCTTTGCTGTCTGTCGACCTTGCGTCAAGGTCGCTGTGCGCCGAGCGGAAAAAGTTGAGAAAATCCAACATTGTGCGCTCGGAAAACGCCAGCGTTTTGTAGGAATCGGCAGACAGCTGACGCAAGACCGGCGCAAAGCGCTGTAAACAACACTAGTGCGCCAAGATACCTGTTTTACATATTTGCTACCATATGCTGGGAGAAGTGTTTTCCTTCATTCTGGTTCATTTATGAATGCGGAAAAATCCATTGACTGGGGCCCGACAGGTCTCGAAAGTGGGCCCGGCAAGTCTCAAAATTTGGGGGGTCAACCCCCCAGCTCTGCCGGCTGGGGGGTCGCGACCCCCCCCAACCCCCCTGCTCACGGCGCCCCTGTATATATATATATATATATATAATTCATTGAACCTGGAAGATTCACACAGTCGTCTCCGTCCCACACCGAAAACGTTACTTAAAATCGATAGCAAAGCCATCGAACAGGTGAAAAGTTTCAAATTCCTAGGGGTGCATTTAGACGAAAAACTCAGTTTCAACACCCATATCACCGACATCACGAAGCGAAGCGCGAAGCGCGTGAACATAATATGTGCACTTGCAGGCACAGACTGGGGCGGAGACAGGAAAACACTTCTGCGACTGTACACATCAATCATACGACTCATCATAGAATACAACAGCATCATTTTTTCCCACAATTTCAGAAAGTCAGAGTAAAAAATTAGAAGTCATCCAAAACAGCTGCATCAGAGCAGCCACAGGCACCCTTAGCGCTACACCGATGGCTAGTCTTCTAGTAGACTCAAACACACCATCACTCCGCCACAGAAGGACACAACACCTGTGCCGTTACCACATCAAAATCAAATCCATTCAAAATCATCCGGCACATGCTTGGCACGTGCTGCTTCATGCCTGGCAGATACGACAAGAGCCGATTTGCGCGCAAACTTCCACCATATAGCATTCAAATTGCCACGGCTCTCTCAGATATTAATCTCACAATGCCATCCACTGCAGCTCGATCGCCCATTAGGCCCTTCTGGACTTTCAGTCAACCAAAGGTCGAGTACTTGCTCTTGGAGAAGAAAGCCACTATCACATCGGCGGAGATTATAGGCCTCTTTCACAAGTTCGCCGATGACAACAATCACAAATCACTCATATTCACGGATGGGTCGAAACACGAGGCTAAGGTAGGCATCGGCATCACTGGACCAGGTCTCAGACTTTCCAAACGTCTACCGGATAACTTCTCCATCTACACCGCTGAAGCAATGGCCATTCTGGCCGCTATTTTCATTCTCATTAAGCGAAGAGTCAGAAACGTAGTGATTTGCTCAGACTCCAAATCCGTCCTACAGTCAATTAGCAACACCCACGACTGTCCTCATCACATCATTGATCGAATCCAACAAATCGTGGCCCATAACGTAAACATGAACTTTTCCTTCCTCTGGATTCCGGGCCAGGCCAACATCCCAGGTAACGAAGAAGCAGACCGGCTCGCAAAGCAAGCCTTAGCATCGAACACCTGCCCCAGCGTGGAATATTCGGTAGAAAATTGCAAAGCACTCCTACAACATCGCCTTCGCCAACACCAACATAAAACATGGACACAACACAACTCAACGCAACACAAATCCAACCACGCCCACGCAATAAAACCAACCATACGCACATTGAACACATCAAATCAGTCTCACCGACAGAAAGAGGTCATCCTCACTAGACTTAGAACCGGTTGCACAAAACTAACACAGCCTCGATTAGAGGAGGACCAACACACAACACCTCACTGCGACACCTGCAACACCACGTTAAGCATAGGCCACATCCTGCTAGACTGCAGTAGGTTTACCTCTCAGAGACAACCACTTGAGGCCTTCTGCCAGAGAGAGGGCATCACCCTATCGCTTCCATCGTTTCGCGGGGCCAAACACGCAAAACTCATTCAATTGCTATTTGAATATCTGTATGCCACAGAACTAGCAGGAGCTCGCTAGGCACCACCAACGTTCACATCAACTTGCAATACATGACCGCGAAACACTCGTAGGAAACACGTAAGTAGCCATCCCCGCATGGCGTCGGACGTACATGAGCCGATTTGCTTCCCAGTTAGGAATAATTGGCTACCTAGCGGTGCCGTCGGAGGTAGATGAACCGACTTGCTTTAGGAAAACAACGAAACTTTTTTTTAAAAGCTTAACGTAAAACCACTACCCAGAGGAGCCGTCGGACGTAGATGAGCCGATTTGCCTTCCAACACCTAACGTAAATGGCTACCCAGAGGGACAGCGGACGTAGAGGAGCCAAATTATGAAACACCGTACTAACCCAACTGACAACCCTGCATGGCATGCAAAAACTAACCAACTACTAACAACTAACACGCGGCAGCCGGCGTGAGAGGCGGTGTGGACAACTGCCTCCTTGTCCGCACGGTGAAAATCCCTCGGTGCTCTTCGATAGGAGTAGGCTAAAGCCGGTACCCTGGCAAAATCAACTCGACACTCAAAACACCCCAGCCCCACCCAAACCACGAATTATTATGCGGAGGAGTAAAGTAAAATTAAAATCAGTTAGACATCAGGGAGACGTCCCCAACCCAGCCCCTGCCTTCAGCACCCAAAAAACTTCGCACAAAATATAACGAAAAATGTCCTTAACGTAAATGTCCACTTGCCAGTACCTTGATCGTAGCACTCGCCTTCATAGACAGATATGCAACGTGATCCTTTAAAGGCGGCGCAAATGACCTTTATGGTACTGCACGCCTAAAAAAAACACTCCCCTCCCGCTGGAAGATATTCTCTTCTTTTGCTAGCATGCCGGTGGCTTTGAAACGAGAGGCACCATCCTCATAATTAACTTGTCCATAGCGTGGTTGATATGGAGAACACACACCTCAAATAATGTATCCGAATTAAGGCCCTAAACCTACAATATCAACTTGGCCAACATGTCATTGATGCAATCTGATGATTAATTTTAGCATGTGCATTGGTCCTCTATCACTTATCAGATTGCTCCTTTGTGCTATATGGAATCATGGCATACTGTGCCATTCACCAACTTGTGCAAAATTTCGTAATTCCAATTGCATTATGGCTGGGCAGTAGTGGTAGTTGGGTAAGAGGGGGTTTCCAAGCACTTCATGCATGCAGCAAATTGCTCTACTGCTGCTTTGGTATGGCCAAACCAGTAACTATACTGTTTACTGAAGGACAAAAATGAACAAGGTATCTATATTCACAGGGTTCTTTCTGTGAAAATCCTCCAACCACTCACATAGAGCAACTTTAAGATATATGATTGTTGTGTAGTGTTGTGCCATATTCTGAACATTGAAGTGGTTGTACAGGATTAGTTCACTGTAGCTGTTGTGGTACCAATTATTAGTAGCCACTGGAAATGCTGGTGTAATTGCAAAGAATACCACAGGTCACTTGCGGTTCTCTTGAGCTGGCTGCTCTTAAAAAAGCCTGCAAATGGCACCAGAGTAGGAGAAGAGGGGGTGTATCCGAACACGTTCTGTTTCTCCAACACCTACCTTTGAATGTCTCCCACATCATGTTCAACACATAAATAAAAAAAGATGGTGGTATTCATAAATGATGGCCCTGTCTACCAAAATATGAAGGCCAGATTGCATAGTTATACCATTTTTTTTTGTGTATGGAGCTGGTGAAGTTCACAGGTGCCATTTTAAGCTTCCAAGAGCTTGAGGCTTACTAGCAACTTATTCCCAGTATCCTAAAAACACTTTTCCATAGACTGTGTTGAAGGAAGAACAAGACTGGCTACTTGGGAGTAGTGAATGAGGGGAAAAGACAGGATAGGCAGTCATGCATGAAAAGCCAAAACCAGGTTTAATTATAAAAAATTAAGGCATATGTTTATATGTGGCTATATTTAGCCCTTTTTCATCACGATATTCCAGCAGAATAATGGCCAGCCTAGGATGCAAACTTAATATTTTCATTAACTGAGTTTCCATACCACAAGGTGAATTAATCTACGGTGCACAATTGATGCAATGGTGAAATTAAGGTAAAATATATCTACCATTTCCTTGGTGAATCTCGTTCAACATCCAGCATACAACATGAGTAGGTTTTAGATGACCAAACACGATTATGTCTTAAAACATCTAACATCAGTTCGTTAGGTTAGATTCAGTTAGGTTATTTTTGTAATTTGACATCAGTGTTCCTTGTTAGCCTCCAAAAACCACATTTCCCCACACTTGCCAAATTTGTAAGTGGTGGGGGATAGCATGTATTGTCATTCTTAAAATAAGTGCTTTTTCCTAGTGTTTGAGAAAAAAATATTTGAACGATATTATCTTGGTCAAATTACTTCTTTTCTAGATATCGGCGCAAGAACTTGAACTGCTGATTTTCTGGGTTTTAATTTACCATAGAAATGAATATCAGCTTCCTTCATATCACATCAGATAATGATATGAATTGAAGGAATGTTTAAAATATTAAGCGTGGTGGGTGGGAGGGATGATGTGTGGCCTGGTCCATGGCCAGAAGGAAACCAACGAACCGATCGTTGGGAACCCATCTGCGTATGCCGAAGATGAACCACGAGAAGCGCTCCGGAATCGCCTCCTGAGCCTTAGCGACCTGACGGTTCCCACCGAGGAATTCTTCCACACATTCAGAGAGATGGATGCAGTGTTTTGTGTTCACCATCCCCAAGAACCCAACAACCTCAGCAGACATCCAATGGTCACTGGAAGTTTGCGCCAGGTGTTGTAATTCAGATTCACTTCCACAGATAAAATGCCATTAAGTACTTTGCGAGGATCTGGACATTTATTCTTCTCGGGCTGGTAAACAATAAGGGGAACGTTGCGAAGCTCGCAAAGCGGCATCAGCGAAAAGCCGAGCAATTTGCTAAGTGACTGCGAAGTGTAAGCCGCACTTGGTCGACACTTCGCATTTAGATCTATGTTTGAATCCTTCATTGTTTGGACGTATAGGTGCATCACCTGCCGTTGATCATATAGCTGCATATCAGGACTTTTTGCACAAAAATTGCACGAGACTAGACGTGCGTGTCGCAGTTCCACCGAGTGCACGTCAAACTCAAGAACTGACATGTGGCTGTGTTTGTGAAGTCGGTAGAGCGTAGCCTGCAGGCTTACGTGTACTTATCGTCCTACTACGGTGCTCGTGAGTAGTCTGTGTATATATTTGTGTCGAGTTGTTCTCGGCCACAGATGTCACAATGAGGATGTTCGATCTATTCTTGCCAGTTCGTCAGATTTTTACATATGCTAGATATGTACGCACTGTAATGTTAGGTATTGTAATGTATTGACGCAATGCAATATAATGAAGCTACATGGCTTACGTGAACCTGCTATCGGTAACCTATGTTATGCGTTTGGTGGAGCCTAGGTAGCTCAGTCGGTAGGGTGTTGACTCTTGAACGCAAGATTATGGGTTCGAGTCCCGCAACCAGCGGAATTACCGAGTCCACCTGCGACCAATCGGCGTGAGAAGTTGGCTACTCTATATGACCTAGCGGTTAATTGCGTCATAAAAGAACGCAATTTTTTTCTGCTTCATGTGTTTGCTTCCTCCAATATATGTTTTGCGTTGTGCTTCCTGGATATATCGTTGTTTTGATACACACTCTGTTGGGCGTCGGAATATATATTCATGTGCACAAAATAACGAACGCAGTCGATGTGCCCGATTAAAAATTCACCTCCACCACAGAGTACACAACTGAGAAACAATCGGCAGTGGGAGAGAGGGCCTTTTTGTTGCTTCTTCCGAGCTGTTCCGAACTCTGAGCTGTTGCTCCCGAGCTGGTCTAGCATTGAAATTCCTGTTGCCACTCTATTATTGCATGCATGACAGAAGTTTGATTCGCATGCCGTCGGCGACGCAGCCAATTTATTTCGACTGAAATGCCGAAAAACGGGGTGCGAACATTTTCAAAGCCACGGTGGGGGATGAAGGGGATGCTTTCCCAACCTTGCCAAGCTCCGCGTTAAGCCTCCGACAATACATGCTAATTGAACCGAAATCCTCGTGCGTGCATCTAAAATCCGTCTTAGCGCTTACGGTTTCCATCAAGTTGTTGCGGAATTTAAATCGAGCCTGCATGGTTCGAAAAGCGTGATTTTTTATTTTTCATCGGCACTCCAGAAAGTTTTGGCCTGCCGAAATATTTTCGCCAACGTTTGCTCCTGTCGAAGCGATGCTTGTCGCAGTCCTGGTGACGTGTGTTCGCCGTGTATCGTGAGAGGCGTGGAGCCGAGCTTATATCTGGCAACCCTCTGACTCCAGCGCGGGTCAAGTCATTTGACTGTTCGGCAAGATGCACAATTGTTGGTTTTGTCACCTTCATGATCACGTACTGTGATTAAATGCACACTTCGAAGAGCAGGGAATAATGTTGGTCGGCGGGTACTGGTGGGAGGTGAAAGGTCAACCGATAGTTTTTAACTCAATATTTGCGACGCACTGCCGTATGGCCAAAATGATTAAATTCAGGGGGACCTGTCTCCTATCCCACCCTCGATGGCCAGCCGCCCATGCCAGGAAGGGACTGGGGATCTGGACACTGCCATGAGCGGTGGTTATGTACTTCCTATGCCTGGCTGAATAGAAAAAGGTGCCCAACCATCAATTTAAGGTGGCCGAACCCCAGCCTTGCAGAATATCTGCGTATTTACCTTCTCTGTATGCAAAAGGTAGTCCCATGTGGACAATGTCCCAATCCACTGTAGCTTATTGAAAGGACTTCCCACGACGCGCACAAAGAGCTGTTGGCTTCAAAAGCCTACCATGATTATCGAAATACCATGAAACAAGCTTTCAGATGACGTATAAGTTACACCTATCACGTATACTTGCTAGTCAGGAACGTACGCGGAAAAGTACAATTTCTTCCTGTCGTGATAACCTGCTGAACCCAGATCAGCGCCCAGATGACGTCACGGCTACTAATAACATTGACATGGGCCGATTGAAATAGCCTTCGGTTCTGATGTGTCCCCACGTCAGGTTTCCTCTCTAGCTGATTTTTGTTATTGGGTTTAGACTTCTAATACGCGAATTATGCACTTTAGCTAGCTTCTATTAGTCGTCCAGTAAGTATGTTGATTTATATGGTTTCCAGCCAAAGATCAATGGAATAGGCGGCATGCTAACGGAGGTAGGTACCTGCCTATGGTAAGTCGCCAAACTCGGGCCAGTTCAGAAGTGATAGGCTGTGACTTGAATTGGTCGTAGAAAAAGAAGTTGTCATACCAGCAACATAAATGAACTGTACTTAGGTTGCAGGAACTATTTTCCTTCCTTGGAAAAATAACTGCACAAATAGTCTAAATTTGAAGGAAATTAAGAATGGTAGGGCAATGCACTCCCTGGAACCAGGCTTTCCTAACTTGGGCCAATATCCAGCAGGGTGGGAAACTTACTCTCCAGGTTTGGTGTTGGAGTGCAAACAGATTTCTCCAGGAGTACATTTTCATGTATATATTACTTTTTATGCATGGAATCTATATGCCAGTAACCGACAGGAAACTCATGTACCTAGTCAGTGCCTATGTAATATTCATAAGTAATGCACATAACTATTTTTGGTCACATCAAAGCATAGAAACAAAGTGAACAATGGACAGCACCACAAGACAGGCAGTTGTGATGATCGGCTCAGCTTTGTCTCTTGTAACTCACAGGAGCAATGCACTTTCCTTTCACTGTTGGTCTCAGTACAAGGCTAGCCAAATGAAAAACAAACAAATAATTCACACTTCACCCTCAGCTCATAACACACACCTACCTAAATACGCACCAAATTCCCTGCATGCGATACACACCGGACACCACTACCTCACATGTGACAGTTGAAAGCAATGGCTGTGGGCAAACAAGGTCTTGTGTTTGCAGTATGGCACTGTTAAACATATGTTCAAAGTTGCTAATGGTTATGACATTATTTAAGAAATACCTTCCATTGATTGGTTGAAAGACAGTTTTCAGAACAGAAAATACTAACAAAGCAAATTTTGATTGGCGGCCTCTGGGACTCCGGAAGTTGTCTCTTAAAATGGTAATTTTTTCACACTATAGGGTGGTTCAAAAACAGGTTTCTGGAGACACATTGTCCAAATTCATAGGGACCTGATGCCACTATTCAGTGTGCAGGCTCCAGGTTTGGCACATTGTGGTCTGCATTTACTCTGGCTGTGGTGTGGTGTGGTGTGGTATGTGCTCAGGTGTTGTCTGTGTGTTCGATGGTACGAAAAGTGGCTTGTTTATTTGGTAATCGTAAGTAGAATAACATGTTTTGTGAATGTTTTATTCAATCTTGTATTAGTTTTTTAGTGATATTTTTGGTCCTTCTGCATGTTTGTGTCAGAGTACATGTGGAGCCCATTCTATCTAGTATGAATCTGGAGTGCAAAAATGTTTTAAGAGACAAAATATCTTCAGAAGTGCCTTAATTCCCACCCTGATATCCAAATGCATAAAAAACCAACAGGCTACTTTTGTGTCCTGTTTTCTGTTTATTATGTGATAATTTGAAGAGTGAAAATGAGAAATTTGCATTCTTCTGATTCTGGTCAACTATTCTTGTGGTTGGGGTAATGGGTAGTATGGGTGGGGGTGGGGCAGCTTCCTTCTGAGGGATACTTTCTCCAGACCAACCATTGGTGGATGGAAGGAAAGCTTTGCTGTTACTGGAGTGGGGGAAGAGGTGCAGTCACAAATTCTGAGGATGGTCCATGCTACTACAAGGGGCTGCTTGTAGTAGCATGGACCATCCTCCCTGTCTTTCTGGTCCTATTCTCACACCCTGTCATGGTTGATATGACACCTGCTCTAATCTCTAGACTAAGTGTTGTATGGAAGTGAGAGGCATCATCTGAAAGTGCACAAGTGGGGCAGGAAACCACCACCAAAACTTACTGCCCAAAAATGTGACATCACTAGGCCAGAAGGCCTACAGAAGGCCAGAAGGCAAATTCGACCTTCCTAACTTTCTTTTTAGTGCAACTTCTTGGTTGCACTCTGTGTGCAACCAAGAAGGCACTGCAAGAGCATAGAGCTATGTTAGGTCCCAGCGAGTCAGAATTTGGGCTAACCTATAGTAGAGGTACCTATCCAGCATTCCATCTTCTAATTGGTCATCTGTTCTCTCATCTGGTTCTCACCTGGTTGGCTCCTCAAATGCTCAAACATCATTCACTCAGAGATTAGTTATGTGGGAGATCAAGGCAAGCACATATCTGCAGGTATGCTAGTCCCCTAGATTAAAGAACAAATATGGTAACAAATATATAATATATAACAAATATCAGATAGACAGGGCAAGACACAGGAACTGGAAAGTGTATCTTGAGCAGAATTTGTATGCTTAGAGTAACCACTACACATTCTAATATGTTGTAGTCAGAAAACATTTCCTATGCTAGTTAAGACAAAATAAATATTCAGAAATAAAGCTACTCTTCAAGTTTGAATAGCATATTTTCATGGTTAATCTATTCAGTATATTCATACAATGTGTAGAGATTTGAGTGCAGCACAGCTTTAAATGCCACCAGGTCTGTTAAGGCTATTACATCATTAGGCAGGGAGTTGCAGGTGGCACAGCATCTGAGGCTAAACAATATATTCCTACAATTCGCTGATGCACGCCTGTGAGGAAATTTTATGGAGTGTCCATGTGTGTTCACCTATGTCACCAGCACAAGCATGTCAGGGATCTTAACATATGCCCTGGAGGGCCTCTGAAAATGTTGTGCACTGGAGGGGGGTGGATTCCGACCCCCCTCAGATCTCTGTTCCTATTAAGGCTAGAGCAACGAAATTCGCAGGGTGGATGGGCATGATAGTGAACTCTTGTGTGCAAATTTCATGACCTTAGGTCAATATCTTCAAGGTCAAATGAGGTCAAAATAGCAAAATGTTCTGGGTGTCGGGTGGCTTGGCTTGTCATTGTTATGGATCACTGTGATTGTGTTTAAATGCTTCAAAATTGCCATTAATGACGTTTTGGACATTACTAATGATGCAATACAGATGCCAGATCCACCATTTGACCTCAGGTCACCTATACACGAGCACTTTATCAGGTCATTACCTGCTCCAGTTACCAGAACTGGGATCCCCACGTGACTGCTCCGTTGGGCGGCTTGGCACAAGCGTCTTTGCAAAGAATGGAGTGAAATATATGAATAAAGTATGGAAATGCTTAGGCATACGATGACAAACAGTAGATTTTGGGATGTGTAGGGAGTAACATGCAAAGTGACATCAATCACATGACAGTCATTTGCATTGATGACAACATTCCAGTTGACCAAGTTTGGTTCCAATAGCCTGTCATGAACTTGACCTGACTTGACCTCGGCGACCTAACATGACTTTTAAATTATATAGCATAGCAATATGCATCAAACAGGTCATTATTGTTGTCAAGAACACTTCCCTTTTGCCAATATACGGGAAGGGCATCAGCGCCAACTTTTGTGGTCTGGCGTTGCGAATTTTTTCTTACTTTAATGGCCCTAACTTGTAAAATGTTCGGGCCGATTTTCATTCTTCCTGCTTTAAACAATGCGCCGGTCATTTCTAAGCTGGTATGGACAAAATGGAGTATATCGACCGGTACAATATTGAGTTATGTACGAAAGATCGGAGGGGTGGGCGGATTTCGCCCTCCACCCTTCGAAGACATGTGTTAACCTGTCATGAACTTGATTTGACTTGACCTCGGTGACCTGGCATGACCTTGAAACAATGTAGCATAACAATATACATCAAACAAGTTGCTAGTGCTGCCAAGAACACTTCATTTTTGCCAATATACGGGAATCGCATCAGCGCCGATATTTGTGGTCTGACGCTTAATTTTTTTTACTTCAACGACCCCTAACTCGAAAAATGGTCCTTCGATTTTCCATTGTCTTACTTTAAACAACGCGCCAGCCATTTCTAAGCAGGTACACAAATAATGGCATATGTCGGCCGGTAATATCTGGAGTTATCTACGAAAAACCGCAGGGGTGGGCGGATTTCCCCACCCCCTCTAGGGCACGTGTTATGGCAGAATGACCATGGAAAATCTTCCAACATCTGATAATGTCTGCTCAAATCAGTCTAACTTTCACCGAGTGCAAATCCAGTTTGCACTCGGTACATCTTAACCAGCCGATATCACCACACGGTGGCAGGCTGGCAAAATTCACTCACACACACACTGATAGCGATTCGTCGATTAAAAAGGCTTCCATATGTCTACCGCGGGGGTTGGAAGTGACACAACCCCAGAGAGTATGCTGAGAGTTAAAATCGCACAAAAGTAATACGGGAGAAGGAAGTTCCAACATAAGACTCCTGAGTTGCGCAGAGGGGGAGCCTCTCCTGGGGGAAGATAAATTGAACATAATGATATAACAAGATGGTGAATATTAATACGTACCGCTACAGCCTGTAGTGTTGTTTGCAATGACATTTATCGAGGTGTTCCATTGTGTACAGCTGGCATCACCCCACCATGGGCAATGGTATCGATATTTATATTATCTTTTCGGAATACAGAGTATCCTTTAATGGAACACTGGATACCAGTTGACAGCTTTGTTTCCTGAAGCCCTATAGCGATAGGTCGTTTATGATATAAAACCCTCTGCAGGTCAGCAAAATTCGCTCTAAAACCACGCATGTTCCACTGTAAAACTAAGGGCGATATGACGATGAGTCGAGGTAAAACTGGAACTGTCTAAAAGTGCTCCCCAGAGAGTGCCAAATTACTCCCAGAGTGGCCAAGTGAGATCGTTCTCGGTCGCGATCGCGGCGAGCTGTCCCCGGGAGGGCTACCTGACCACGGCAGACCCCGCTTCTGTGGGGCGCTCAGCTGCGGCGGGGGCGGGGGAGGACCCATACCGTGTGGTATAACTGGCTCTCCCCGAGGTGCCTCCACTCGCCTGCGATGCGTTGGCGTGGCCGACCCTGCGGGAGGGGCTCCTTCCACAGCTTTTCCCCTCGCCCGCTCCTTCTCCACCTGAGCCAGTCGCGCCCTCTTCGCCTCTCGGGCGCGCCTTTCGGCTTCCTGATATTTCAAGCTGATCTCGGAGATTGTAATTTGTCGAGAGGTACGGGACGGCCGATGCAGCGGACGTGCAAGCTGGGGTGAGGGAGGTGGGGGAGGGAAGGAAGTAGTGGTGGTAGTGGTTGAACGTGAGGATGAGACCTGGCTCCCGGGAAGGGGGTAGGTAGCAGGAAGGGAGGAAGTGTAGAGGTGGGAATTGGAGGGGGTTGTAGTGTGCGTGGGTGAGGGAAGATCAGAGGAAGGGCGGGACGTAAGATACGGGGATTTCAAGGTGGGGATTGTGGTAGAGGGAGAGGGGCTAGGATTGGGTGGAGAGGGCCGAGTAGGCCCCTTGGAGCGTTGAACCTGGGTCCATTCTCCCCCATTTGACGTTGGTAGGGGAGACGAAACTGGTGAGCAGACACCGCGTCCATTTGTGGCAGGTGGTGCTTCCGCCGCTACGGTGACGTGTTGAGCAGGCGACGCAGGGGGCACACCAAAAGATCAGAGAAGTGCAGTGAGTTGAGCGATTAGCTGGGAGATGTTGGGTTGTGTGTTGGGAGCCAATCAGAGGCTCCCTCTGGGCGTGTTTTGCTATTGCATGGTTCAATTTTGCTGCTGCTGCGTACGATTTTTTTTGGGTAAGCTCTTTCATATAGCTGTTTGTACACTTTATGTTAACTATCTCTTTCTCCCTCAAGAAGATGAGGCATGAACGATCGTAGGCCGAGCGGGGTTTCTGATTGGGGCCACAGTTTGAGCATTTTTGGCATTCAGCCTCACACTTTTCTCCTGCATGGTCCGCCGACCCACATCTACCACACGTCTCACGATTTCGGCAGTGTTGTGTTGTATGTCCAAATCTAGAACAACGAAAACACCGCATGGGATTTGGGACATACACACGCACCTTCACGCGAACGTATCCAACAAATATGAATTGGGGAAGGTCAGTTGCGCTAAGTGTGAATACGAAGTTGTTCGTTGGTTGGGTTTCTTGGCTCTTTCTAATAGTGATCCTTCTCGCACCTACCACTCCCCATTCTGCCAAGCCATCCACAATCTGATCATCGGACACGTCTCTCAAATCGTAACAATTGGTTACCCCCTTCGTGTATTTTTTAGTATGGTGAGGTTGAACTTCGATGGCTACATTTACTATTCGTCTGCCGGTCTCATGTCGTACACTGTAAGTCAGTTCGGTTGCACCCATCGCCCTTCTTGCATCATCGGTATTCTTAAATTCTATTTCTATTCCATCATCCCTAAGTTTCTCGCACCTGAGCACAGTTCCCAACCTGTCGCAAGCTTCCTTCCTCTGAAACGGTGTAAGCCGCGAAAGACTTCTTTCCTGTTCCAATGACCTCACTACGAGGATACGAGGAGCGGGAGAACGAGCCAAGAGGCCGGTCCCTATACGCGTCACGCTTGGATGTCTGATTTGTCTGCTTGTCTGTCCCCTACTAGAGGGGGCAGGTGAATTGTTTATGTTTGAGGATGCCATGAAGTGTGATATGTGTTCTGCCCCTCGGACGCCCCACCGCAAAGGGGCCCTACCGGGGGAACGCCTGGGTCCCGCGGACGGGAGGTCGCCAGGCTCCCGAAGAGCTATACGGGGCAGGCGACGCCGTCACCCGGCCGGGAGAGAGATACTCACCACCCCGACCAGTCCAGCGCCGCCCATCCCTTGACCCCAGCCGGCCGGTCCGGCAGGCACCGTGCCGAGACCCAGGCCCCCAGACCGAGGCGACCAGTCGCTTGACCCTTGTGAGGCCCCACGGTCCCGCCCGCCCCTCCGGGATATCACGACCAAAGAGGCGTGTTGGTCCCCCATCACAACTAGCACCGTGCGACGGGGGACCTGAACCTCCAGGACTCCGTCAACCCCGGGGGGGCAGGCCGAGGGGGCGCGACTACCCCGATAAAACTGAGCTGGTGGCCAGGACCGGGGAAGTTGTCCTGCCTGCTCATAGTATGGATAGTTGGTGTTGCAGGGCCAGATGAAGGACATGGATGTTGGATGAGATAGGCATTGGAATGGGAGCGTATGGACGGAAGGACAAGTGAGGCACTCCTGGTCTCACCCCTCGCCGGTATGATGGTCGCCGGGTCATTGGGGCACTCAATCCCCCCACCACGAAAAGGCGATGCCTCGTCGGGGGGGGGGGGGAACTGAGAGCTCCTCTACGAATTTCAGAGACAATCCTCACCTGGATCCAAAATTGTATCCGTGGGAGGAAATGAAAGTGCTCGTCTCTGGTTCTCCAAGCAAACCAAGTGATGTTCTGAGTGGAGTACCCCAGGACTCTGTGCTATGTCCTGTGCTATTCTTGATTTATGTGAACTATGCACCTCATGATATATACTCTCAATTTAAGGTTTTTACAAATGACCTAAAAATATACATGAAACTGAAGTACAAATTTGTCACAGACCTGCCAACTGGCATTTCACAGGGCCAAAAGATATAGATACCCTGGTTAGTACTGCCAAGTCATAGGGACTAGAAATGAACTCCAAGAAATGTCCAGTTCTTAAAGCACACCATGGCCCATATGACTCAACAAATATTGGTCCTTATGCACATTATTACCTGGATGAATTTCAGGTGAGCTTTGTTGAGATGCATACTGACTTAGGGATCACAGTAGATTAAAAAATTACATTTCCATGAACACATTGCTGGCATTGTACAGAATAACTGGAGTCTGGCCAGCAACCTGCTAAGTTCTACATTATGTTGTTCTCCTGAATTTATGAAAACACAATACATTACTCATGTCAGGTCTCTTTTGGAGTTTCCATCATGTGTTTGGAATACAGGTTACATACGTGACCTAAGGCAACTAGAATCAGAACAGGGAAGGTGGACACAAAACAGAGAGGATGGAAGGTACTGATTATGGTGCCATATTATGGAACCGATGCAAATAATGCCAATAATGACGACCGATGCACACTGCCCACAGCTAACTTCCTGCATATATGCTTTTGGGTGGTGGTTCTATTCTACTTATACCTACGCGGACCTGTAATGAGATCGCCTTATCGTCGAGTAAATGTGCATCAAAATGCATTTACTCAATTTATTTCCTAATTAAAAATATAACAAAATTGCAATCCCTTTATTCTAAAAGTACTAAGGCATACACAGGATGAAGAAAGACTAATTCAACCATAGTGAAGCATAGATAGCTTATACAATCTACAAGATTCATTCTTAAATAAGTCACCACCAGGACCTTGAATGTCAGTGCCAAATTCAAACAGCCATTCCAGCAAGTTAGAAGACGTATGACAAACAATACCAAAAACTATTGTAATTAAGCTAAGATAGGAAAGCAAATGTATCAAGAAGCGAATTAGGCTACCTCGCTTAGAGTGCACAGCGACAAAAGAAAACAGCCTAGCATACTAACAAAAACTTATCTCACTACCTAGCAGTCCACTCTTCCTCACCTGGGTAGCCCTGGCAATTTCTCTGATGGGAAATGAGGTATAATTGGTTGAAGATAAGTTGCATTCTATGTAGTACACATGGGTCGAGTAGCCTAGGGGTAAGTTGCCCGTCTCACAATCGAAAGGTTGTGGGTTCGAGTCTCAGCTGTCGCTGCTCTTCGCTCGCGACCAATCGCTACATCACTCAACGGTCGATGTGTCGTAAAACCAGTAACCAACTAACCAGCTATGTAGTACAGACGGTGAGAACAGTCGCCCGGATGTTGTTAACTTTTTGCATGGTATTTGTGTGCTCCACATTGGCTCCCTACTGCATCACTGGTATATATTTCAATTCTCGTCCTGTTTCTCACTATATGTCCAATGTCAGTTAGTTTTAGTTCAGATGCACCACCCAGTAGGTCTGACCGAACGCCACTGCTATGGTTAGAGTGTCATGTGTGTCGGGTAGACAAACTGAAGCTCTGCCAGGAGCATAATTCTGCTGGCTACAGTCTCAACAATCAAAATATATGCTTGAAGATATCGAAAAATCGTGACCAGTTTCCATCACTCTTCCGCGTGTTAAAATGGAAACAAAATTGGCATCCTTTTGATAGTAGCAAATATATCTGCAGTAATCTACATCATTTGCATCACTCCAACAGGTGTTATACGACCAATTGACGCCATATGACCAATGGGCGCCATATATACAATGCAGCCAATACAACCTGAAGCTCAAGTAACTCACCAACTTACTTCATTAACTGCAGTTGCCTCAGGTCATAAAAGAATAGGAAATACAAAGCCAGGTCCGATGCTAACTTTTTACGATATCCCACTTTATATGACAGCTTCGCTCATCCCATTTCCTTTGCTGAGCCAGTCACACCTGCACTATTCAGGTACAGTGTTGCATCACACTTTACAATCCTGAGCTGGGGCAGCACAATCTGCTGACTATTGCCTATGGAAAGCAGAATGCTTCTCAGAACGTCAATCTGCATGTCCTTAATAATTCCGTTATTATTCGGTACGTCGTTTCTAAGTTACAAGCGTCACAAACACGTTATGATCTGACCGGGTCGCCAAAGATGTTGGTGCTACTTGTTGCTGTTGTTCTCTGTGGTTGTTGGGCGTCTTCGGTAGCTGACACGTCGGTCGCCTCGTGTCGCAGGTGTGCGGCCGGATGCCGGGTGCGCTGATGGAGGGCAGCGGGTGGTCGTGGCGTCCGCCGCCTCCGCCACCGCCGCCGCTGCCGCTACTGCCGTCCATCGACCCGTTCGCCGACGACGGCTGGGACAGCGCCGAGCCGGACGTCCACATCGAGTGCCTCATGCCCAACGGCATCGTCGTGCCGCTGGACGTGCCCAAGGCCGAGACGCTGGAGAACATCAAGCAGGTGCGGCAGCGGTGGCGCCGACTGCGCCGGCGTCATCACTCGGCCGGCTGCCACACGCTCGATGCTTGCTGGCGGCGAACGTGTGGCATGCGACTCTGGGCCGAGGCCACAGTGGTCATGTAACGCTTCCAACGCATGAGATAATAGTTGCGTTATTTTTTGCCAGTTTTTTTTCTTCTTCCCAATTTGCAGTTTGCCTTGTGGCTTGATGTCTTTTCCGTTGAGATGGCCGGGTAAAGCATGTACTGTGATCAACCAAGAGCGGCGAGTTTTCCACTGGCATGACCGGATAAACACTGCTGTGATCGACCAACGGCGGCTGTTTTTCCCCACTAAGATGATCGGATAAAGCATGTACTGTGATCAACCAATAGCGGCGGTTTTTCCACTGAGATGGCCAGATAGTGTACATGGTCAATTATTTTACACTGTGCTGTGATCTGCCAACAGCGGCGGTTTTGCTCCATTTTTTTGTGGCACTTCTCCCCTTTCTATGAACACGGGATGGCCGTCTGTAGCTCAGGTTGACGATGTCATTATAACCTAATACGTATTCTCTGTGACGTTGCAGGCTCTGATTTCGGATGCCCCCGTGGGTTCGGTCCAAGTTCGCAGCATACATATGCGAAATCGTGTGGGTCTTCGAAAGCAACCCGCAGGGTCCCGTGCAAGTTTAGATTTATGTTTTGAAATCATGGATTTAGAGCAGAAGGTTTCAGATGTATCAGATTCTGACACCTAATTTTAGTTCGGTTTCCGACAGCAGGAGCCTATTTGTATGTATCCCAGTGAATTGATGCCGTTATTATAATCAAAGAGGAATGCGTTTGCAGTTGTCTCACACATGATCATTAAGCAAGAAGAGTATAATTTCACCAATAGGATACCCTTGGGCACTGTATGACCAACGCGGTCGATGCGCCCCAAACCCAAATAACCAACCTAAATCGGATAGCCTTGGATAACCAAAATAAAATGCCAGGTTATTTTCAGAACCCTGATCCCATGTTAAACCACACAAGGAGTGAATCATTAGTTAAGAGAAAAATAAACACAACATCACTAACTCGGGAACTAAACGTCGCCGATCAATGACAGTTAAATATTGTGTATTCCGTATTGATATGTCATGGCGGATTGTTCGATGTGGTCCAATTGTAACTCCTTATTTTCGTCTCCTACTTAACGTGACTGTGAAGTAAATGCTAATGCTAATAGGTAAACGAGTCATTTCCGTGCGTATTTCGAAATCGCAGGAGCTTCCGAACTTAGTCCTGTGGGGCCATATGTATCTATCTACCCATGAGAAACTAAACATGGGAAATTACCTCATGGGAAATTAAACATTTGGTGAGAAAAACACCTAAGTGTATATCTGACTTGAAAGGTAAAGGCACAGACACTTAGCGTGTACACATCAAGAATCGCAAGGCAGAGACGATCATTGTAATGTATTGCTTCGTGTGTCTACCCTCGTAACGTCTTGCTGTACTTTCCCTGGTTCGTTGTTAAGCCCTGACCACCAAAGTAGTGCATGCTATGGAGTTCCGAAGTCGGTAATCGAGTTATTATGTTCAGGTTGATTGATCACGTCGGACAGTTTGAGCGATTTTGCAAGGCATCGTATCTGGTCTCCCAGTAAGCTGATCGTGGGTCGTTGCGATTCACGTTGGAAGAAACACACAACGAGCAGTGAATCGGGACTGGTGATGGGGGCTCACTGGGATTAAGCGCAGCCAGCATGAGAAATGGTGTAGAAAGACGCAAGGTGTTATTGATGGCATTTTGTAGTTCCCGTCCATGTCTTAGCCGAACTTTTCGTCGCCTAGTCTGGCATCAGTTTTCTGTGTAACTCGTGTGTCCGTTAACCGGTAGGCCGTTACCTTTGGCTCATCGGTCCGCTTGGTCTTATCGGCAATCTGTGCTGATCGGTCAGCTCAGTCTTACCGGTAATCCGTGCTGATCGGTCCGCCCCGTCTTATCGGTAATCCGCGCTCACTGTGATGCCGTGCGCCTCGAAGTGATTGCTCGAAGCGCCATTGCTCGTTGTGTTCGATGCGCCCTTTCATTCATTCCTTCCTTCACCATTCATCAATCCATTCCTTCACCTAATACCTACCCTTGTGCTTGTTGCAGTCTACTGAGGCCGTGCCGACTGGCTGCAGTGCTGTAGCCTACAACTTCACTAATTCTTAATCCCCACAACTCCCCTACGTTCTTTGCCATTCGGCCAGCCGATTTCTTCACGGCCATCCTGTGCAGTACTAGCTGCACCAGCTGCGTGGACGTACCTGCACGTGAGTACGGCTGACTGGCGCCGGTCGGACCCTGCGCAGAAGCTGTGGGACACGGAGTTCCCGCTGCACGGCACACTGCGCGAGCCGTCCCAGTACGTGTTCCAGTGCGTCACGCCGCAGGCCGAGGCCATCGAGCTGGTTGACGAGGCGTGCCCGCTCATCAGCGTGCGGCCAGTGTTCCGCGTGCTGCGCGTCATCGAGCGCGAGGGCGACAAGGAGGAGAAGCTGCTCAAGTCGCAGATCGGCCACCTCATAGGCAAGAGTGAGTCACACTTGAGCCGGCAGCCGAGAATGTGTGCTGGCCTTGTCGGAAAAGCGCGACGGCTGTCTGAATTTCGCTGAGCTTGTTGATACCCTGGCCAATCGTTAACCTATGACGCGCTAGGGCGGTAAGACTTCAGTGCCCATTGTTACCCTATGGTTCTCTAGAGTTGTGGTGGTGGTTGATTGGAATTTTGGGGCGCGTCGACATCTAGGGTCATTTTCGCCCATAACTGATCTAGAGTGGCATAATGCATAGGTCATTGTGGTAGGTAATGCTGATGTGTATATGCAGATAATCATGGTGTGTGATGTTGATGTGTATGTGCATATAATCATGGTGTGTGATGCTAATGTGTGCGTGCACAATCTGTGTATGTGCATATAATCATCATGTGTGATGCTAATGTGTGCGTGCACAATCATCATGTGTGATGCTAATGTGTGTGTGCACATAATCATCATGTGTGATGCTAATGTGTGTGTGCACATAATCATCATGTGTGATGCTAATGTGTGTGTGCATATAATCATCATGTGTGATGCTAATGTGTGCGTGCACAATCATGTGTGATGCTAATGTGTGCAAAAATCATCATGTGTGATGCTAATCATCATGTGTGATGCTAATGTGTGTGTGCACATAATCATCATGTGTGATGCTAATGTGTGTGTGCACAGAATCATCATGTGTGATGCTAATGTGTGCGTGCACATAATCATCATGTGTGATGCTAATGTGTGTGTGCACATAATCATCATGTGTGATGCTAATGTGTGTGTGCACATAATCATCATATGTGATGCTAATGCATATATGCACATCCTCATTTTGTGTGATGCTCACGTGTATATTCAGATCTTCACGAGTTTGAATCCATGAACAACGCCGAGGTTAACGAGTTCCGAGGCAAGATGCGCGAACTTTGTGCATCGATCGCCGGCGAGAAAGACAACCTCAGCTGGACTGAGCGTATCCAGTACAGGTGTGTACCGGGGCTAGGATCCTCCATCATATCCAGTACAGGTGTGTACCGGGGCTGGGAGAGCTTCGAGCGTATCCAGTACAGATGTGTACCGGGACTGGGAGCCTCCATCGTATCCAGTACAGGTGTGTACTGGGGCTGGGAACCTCCATCGTATCCAGTACAGATGTGTACCGGGGCTGGGAGCCTCCATCGTATCCAGTACAGGTGTGTACCGGGGCTGGGACAGCTTCGAGCGTATGCAGTACAGGTGTGTACTGGGGCTGGGAACCTCCATTGTATCCAGTACAGGTGTGTACCGGGGCTGGGAGCCTCAATCGTATCTAGTACAGGTGTGTACCGTGGCTGGGACAGCTTCGAGCGTATGCAGTACAGGTGTGTACCGGGGCTGGGAGCCTCCATCGTATCCAGTACAGGTGTGTACCGGGGCTGGGAGCCTCCATCGTATCCAGTACAGGTGTGTACTGGGGCTGGGAGCCTCCATCGTATCCAGTACAGGTGTGTACCGGGGCTGGGAGCCTCCATCGTATCTAGTACAGGTGTGTACCGTGGCTGGGACAGCTTCGAACGTATGCAGTACAGGTGTGTACCGGGGCTGGGAGCCTCCATCGTATCCAGTACAGGTGTGTACCGGGGCTGGGAGCCTCCATCGTATGCAGTACAGGTGTGTACCGGGGCTGGGAGCCTCCATCGTATCCAGTACAGGTGTGTACCGGGGCTGGGAGCCTCCATCGTATGCAGTACAGGTGTGTACCGGGGCTGGGAGCCTCCATCGTATCCAGTACAGGTGTGTACCGGGGCTGGGAGCCTCCATCGTATCCAGTAAAGATTTTCTGTCTACCCGGTGGTATGACACCTGTAAAAACCGTGCTGCTCGCCGACTGCGGGATGCTAGGCCTCTTAATTTTGCTAGAAGAGCTGATGGGATCTCCGAAGTCTCAAGCCACCACCAACTCGCTACTAGTGCCAGTACTCGGTACAACACAATCGAATTCAAATCGACACTGTTCCAAATCCAGCTGCACCTGGCCGGAACAGTGGCGTGAGTAAGACGTCTGGTGGGTGTCAGGACCCAGTTCAAGCTGAACCCCAGCCCCAGTCGTCCCGCCGGCGGCTGCAGTTGTGAAATGTGAGACGCATTACGGCTGCATTTCTCTGAGCCCCGTATTCGGAAAATGTGGAGAGTTGTGGAGAGGTAGCAGTGCCACCGCTGGAGTCAAGGCATCACACAGGTAAAGCCCGGTTCACACTTGGCAATTCGGAGCGTCAAACGTTGGTAAAACGAACGTATATCGAACGTCAAACAGAAGATAGACGTCGTAAAATGAGCGGAAATACACCGGGAATAACACAAGCTGTTTCCCCGAATGAAAACGTTCGTTTTACGCTTCGCTACGAATCAATTATGACGCCAATGAGACCATTCTGATTGGTAAATTGATTTGTGAAAATTTGTGAATAGTATGCACTGGTAAATAAATTTGTGAAAAGTATGCAAAAGTATGCAAAGTATGCAAATGAAAAGTATGCAAAAATATGAGCTAATGTGCAATTAATGGCATGGGTTTTAGTCATCATGAATCTCTCCGTATAAAATCATACATTCTCTGTGATCCATTTATATTGCATCATTGTTGAACAAGTGATGTCCAATGCCGTGATAGCCTCAGTTCAGCCTTGCTCAGCTCAACTTGATAGCACAAGTTGCAGAATATTACATGCTTCACGTATTTTTGCTTTGCTTGGCCATGAAGACTCTCAACAAAAATAGTTGGAACAGCATATGAAGTGGTCAACAAGTGGCAAATAAAATGTAACTTTGATCAATGCAAAATAATGCATGTAGGTAGACAGCACACCAGGGATGCTTGATGGACGACCAATTGCGAGTTGGGACTGAGCAAAAGAAGGATTTGGGTGTTGTTGTGGGATATGCCAGACAAAATATAATGCAAAAGTGCAACATTGAGTCACAGGGGCTCTCCTTGGTTGCATTTTGTGGACACCATCGGCTAGTTGCCCATGCTGAACAACAAGTCCCAACATGCCGAACCATGAGTCTGCAAACAAAATAGATGGGCTAACTTTGCAGCCTACCTTGGGACATCAACTTAAGTGCACCTTGACATAGTAGGGACCAAAATTAACATGTACATATTTCAATCTGCATATCATGCACACATCAGAAAAGATAGCATCTGTAGTTGGCACTGGACATGCACAAGCAATGATTTTGGCTCTGAAAATTCCAATGAATTGGGATTTAGAGCAATGGAAATTTTGAATATGTTTTTCACCATTATGCATAACCTGGCAGTGCCAAGTTGTGTTTGGAGTATCAGAAATTGTCGAGGGCTTTTCATTGCTTACAATAGGCACTTATAACTCATTAGGCCAATTATTTTCTGCATGGCTATGTTCTTCAGAGATACTTGCAAGATTTTGTCAGGGCTGCATGCACAACCCCAAAATATTACTTCCCACCTTTCCATCTTGGGTGAACAAGCATGTTATTTCAGTGCCAATGAAACACAAACACAACACAACATTGCATACAATTCCGCCTGTGACTATTTTCCAGTGCTACCTCTACCACGTGGTCAAGAAGTGTGCTAGGAAATGCAATATTCTATCCACAAGCAAATCAATGCTTCTCACCTGGTTAAAGACAGCCAACACAACTTCGAATATCTCGCGGCCATGCAGTCACGCCAACAGAACGTTAAACGCTGAATCGGCGTTGAAAAGATAAACTATATCTATCTTTTGGACGCCAGATTGACGTTCATTATCCGGTCTTGACATGCCCCGGTGCACACTGTGCGACGCTTGTTTGACGAAACGGTCTAAAACGATGAATAAACGCTCGGAAAACGTCAAAAGACCGTAGTGTGAACCGGGCTTAAGGTTAATAACAACACCAACATTATATGACAGGAACGCTGCTATTACATTGGAATTTTATCTTTAAAGAAAGAATCCTTGTGACATAGCTCAAGCCTCCGGAAAGAGATGTTGCAGTTGTTTGCTAATTTGTAAGCTATTTTAACCGACTTATTAGCTACTTTTAAGCTCCCTCACCGGACTATAGGTATATGTTCGAAGTGGACCGCTGGTAAATAGTGGTATTTGTCGCCAGCTAGCCGGTATGCGACTGACATGTCGGTTCGCAGTTACCCGTGTTTGTATCACCAGCTGGTCGACGCGTGGTCCCCAGTTACCCGTGTGTGTATCACCAACTGGTCGACGTGTGACCACCCTGTCGGTCCCCAGTTACCCGTGTTTGTATCACCAGCTGGTCGACGCGTGGTCCCCAGTTACCCGTGTGTGTATCACCAGCTGGTCGACGTGTGGTCCCCAGTTACCCGTGCGCTGTCAGTGTGGCGGATCAGATGCCGACGCATCTGCTGTCCCAGCTACCGACCGACAATCACTTGTCAGTTGTTGTGGAGCCGCAGGCGGCACGAGAAAACCAGGTATGACCCTCTCACTCGTCTACCAGGTACAAGTACCTGGGCACCCGACAACTGGAACATGCACTTGAGATGGCTATTGGGTTTATTGAAGTGTGCCCTTCTTAATCCTCGGCGCATTGGTTGCACAAGTCGTCTTCATAGCACTGCATACAAAATCTCAATCCGATTTGAGAACCTGGTCGGCGATTACGAGAGAACGTCTGTCAGGCGCTTCATGTGTGTCAGGCTGCTTCGACATGGCCGAGCGGCGGCCTGTCGAAGGAGCCACCATCAGGCAGCGGTGCGCTCGGGCGGGGAACTGTGCTGGCTACTCGTCATTGAGGTCTATTTAGATAGATCAGTGACCGTGCGCGTATGTTGAGCTAAAATTTCGAAGAACAGGTCCGCTTTATGCTGTTGTCTATTAGAATGCTTTCTGCGTTGAGGGCAGATGGATAATCGCTATGCCCCATTCTCTTTGGTGGAGCAAAGCATTGTGATGAGGTCACTGGGTTGGAGGGGCGCCATTTCCCAGAGAGCTTCACTGATTGACAAAGTTTCAAGGAGTGCACTCGAGTGTCCTTGGACCGACGGCTGTTGCACTCACAGACAGCCATCGGATAAAGAAATACAGGAGTGCACCCGAACGTCCTTTCTTCAGTGACACAACGATTACCGATCGTTGTGTCACTGAAGAAAGCACCCATGTGATATCCACATCGGTGCTTTCTTCTGTTTCGTGATGCAGGTGGACCATTTATTCATGTTGACAATTTATAGTATAATGTTTCGACAACTTCACTTCCTCAACACCTTACATGCGTGTTGACGTCGAGCGTGTTCTCCCTTGTGGTTTCCATTGCTGAGTAAAAGTACACCTTGTGGTATCGTTGCGGGCCAGTTATATTAGCTGCACGGCACCGTTCGGTGCCGTCACGTTCCGTGTGTCGGTGTGTCGGTGACGCTGTGTGTCCGGCCGCTGCAGGCCGGCTACGTGGCCACCACGTCTCGCGTGTGTCGGTGTGTCGGTGACGCTGTGTGTCCGGCCGCTGCAGGCCGGCTACGTGGGCACCACGTTCCGTGTGCCGCCCGACGTGACCCCGCATCAGCTGGTCGGCATGGCGCTCGACAAGATGGCGCGCACCAGCGTGCTGTCTCCGTGGGCCGCCGCGCCGTCCACCCACTACACACTGAAGGTGCTCGGGCGCCAGCAGTACCTGGTGCACGACGTGGCGCTCTGGCGCTTCGAGCCCGTACAGCGCGTGCTGAGTCGGGGGGATCGCGTGCGGCTGCTGCTGGTGCGCAACAGCAGCATATCTCTGCCAGGTGGGTACAACTGAGCAGCATACTACTGTCGCGTGGGTACAGCAGTGTACTGCTGACGGGAGCGCACAGCCTGCACCGTGGCCTGTCATGTGACCTGCACCGTTGCCTGCATCGTAACATGTACCGTGACCCGGTATCGTGACCTGTACCGTGACCTGTACCGTGACCTGTACCGTGACCTGTACCGTGACCTGTACCGTGACCTGTACCGTACACCGGCACCGTCTACCTGTACCTTGACCCGGTTCTGTGACCCGGTACCATGGTCAGTATGGTAGCCTGTATGGTGGCCTAACCTCGTCAGACTGTGAGCGGCGGGAGCTGGGCATCGGTTCGGGTGTACGCAGTCGCGCCACCTCCAGCAGTGGCACGCTGCCCCGCCGCCGGCCGGCTACCGTCAGTAGCTGGGACATCGAGCAGCAGTTCGGCCTCACCATCGGCTCCGTCGCCAACCTGCCCGTCGGCCAATTCGTCACAGAGGTGAGACGGTCGTCCGCAGACGGGTGGGTCCGCCACTGAGGTGGAAGCAGATGGTGACTGATGTAGAAAGTTCCGCAGTGAGGCGAAAACCTCGCCACGAAGGTGATATGATCACCACTGAGATGGTCGCCACGCGTGTGACAAGTTCGTCACCATGTCGATAAGCTCACCACACAGGTGGGAAGCTCATAACTGAAGTGAGAAGCCAATACTGATGTGAGAATATTGTCACAAAAGTGGGTTCGCAACCACGATGGAAGCTAACCGCGTGCGGCGTACTCGGTATGCTTGTTTGTAGGTAGGATACCCACGAGGTGGTGCAGTGTGTCGCCCCGTCAGCTGGAGATTGGCCGGCCCTCCTGTCACCAGATCGGCCTGGACGCGGCGCTGTTCTGCGGCACCAAGCGTCTGTGCGAGTCGCAGCGCGTGAGCCCAGACGCTGGCGGCGGCCTCGTCTGACTGTGCCGTGCCCCTGGAGCGGTGCGTCCAGTTCAGTGTGCAGGTGCGCGACCTGCCGCGCATGACCCGACTCTCGCTGGCCGTGTACGAGGTGGCGCGACAGTCTCGCGGCATCAAGTCCAACCGACTGGCCAACGGCAAGGTGGGTGCGCTGACCGCTGACGCACGGGACGGGCTTGTCCAAGGACTTTGTCGTGTAGATGACTTTGGGTCGCTTCCTGTTGAACTGACGCAAGATGCGCAAGCAATGCTCGCCCCATCCACTGGGGACGGGTTTTGCATCGTTGTAGGTCACCACATGAATGCGTTAGGAGGGCACATCACTGACGGCTGACAACAAATATTTGCGTCTTGATGGTGTAATGGAAATTTTCCAACTGGTTAGCTGTCTGGCAATATACTTTTTATTCCTGGGGTGGAGTGCCGCAGATGCAGAAGTCAAAACTCCTCATGACTTCTTTAAAAAAAACTTTGACAATATCATAGGAGAAAGTGCGGGCAAAAGATGATGCAAGTGTGTGCAAAACTCCTCATGACTTCGATAAAAAATTACATGCTAGGAGAAAGTGTGGGCAAAAGATGAAAGACGGGCACATGAACACCACACCTGCTGCAATATTGTGGTAGCACGGATGCCAGGAGTCGATTATGTTGGAAAATGTAGCAATTATTGCAGTTGCATGTTGTGGAGGTTCATAGATATCAATTCGGGACGTCAAAACTCCGTCCCGCAGAATATGGGCGCCAAATGACCCTGTAGTCGGCGCACTCTTAAACCCAAATAATCAATCAATCAACCTGGCCAATGAGTCATAACTTCCTGTTGAGTGTCTTTTTTCACTTAAATTTGGAATCCCGTGCCATTGAACTGGCTACGTTTCATTTGACCACAAATGCACAGACGAACATCTATTTGATGCTTTGTATTTCAAGGATTTCAATTCAATGCATGCTGCTTGCAGATAATTATCAGAGCTTCGACGTGAACATGATCAGCAGTATCCGCCAACACAGCATTATGAAGCGTGCACAGATAACTGTCCTGTGAACGTTCCAAAACGCAACAAAACTGAATGGTGTTTTACCATTACGTGTATTATTAGCATAGACAGGTACAATTATGGCACATAATGTTGGTGACCTTCAAAATTATCAAGGATGCAGAAACGAAGTGGATGACGCCATGTCAAATTGACAGTTATTTCAAGGGTCATAAGTTGATGCATAATGAATGCCATTGACATCAGTGCGAACGTTCATTTTGTCCCACTATGAAGTGCCCACACGTTAGTAAAAACGTCCCTGCCGGGCACAGTGCGGGTGCCGCCCAGTGTTGGATTTCCACTTCTCGGTCTTCGATTCGGAGTGTATAATTTTTGGGCTTGTCAAAGTATGGAGTGTATAATCTTGAAAAGCACTATGTAATGGAGTGTATAATTTTCCACTTTGCCAAATTATGGGGTGTATATTGAAGTACCAAGTAATAGAATGTATACATTTTATAAATAACGAAGTGCATACATTTTATAAATAACGAAGTGTATGCATTTTGAAAACAAATGTAGTGATGTTTCCTGGAATGAAGAATAAAAACCCGGGGGCCTCGGTACCTTAGTTGGTGGAGCTTCGGACTCGAATCTCGCGGCCGGCGGCATTCGCAGAGTCCATCCACGACCAATCCGTGTGATAGGTTGGCGACGCTAAACAACCTTGAGGTTTGATGAGTCGTAAAATATCCCAAGATACTTCTCCAAGAATAAAACGCCTTCAAGTCATTTGTTACGTTCTTATCCTAGTGTCTGACATACAACCAGATGGGGGCCACCACACATCGTCGTCTGAAGGCGTCCACGTCACGTGGATGGCTTATAAGCCAACTTCCTGAGTAATGGTAGATAAAAGTATACTTAATCGATGTCAACCAAGTTTATATATCCATACCTGTCACCCCTGACATGCTCACACCACACAACTAATACATATTCACAACAAACCTCACGAGCAGGACGTTCGTGCACCGACTGATATATTGGAGGGTCTAAAATGTTGCTTGCCGACTATTTGGATATCGGTTAAGGAAAATTATACTAAAACAATCAGTCTAAAATATTTTATTCTCACGACCATGAAACAATTTGTTTAATGAAAAAGCTGACGAAATTTATTCACATCAATTCTTAATAATACTAAGTGTATTTCGACATTGCGTGAGACGAAATGTACGACCCTCAATATACCAGGAGGTGCTGGGTTTACTCAACATCAAAAGTAGCGTTAGGGATCATGCATATTACCAACGTTTGGCCAGGGGCCATCATCAGGATCATCACTCCTGATGATGGCCCCGGCCGAAACGTTGAGTAATATAGCATGATCCCTAACGCTACTTTTGATGTTGAGTAAACCCAGCACCTCCTGGTATATTGAGGGTCGTACATTTCGTCTCACGCAATGTCTAAAACCCAGGACCATCTAAGAGCCATTCTTCGTTGTATTAAACAAGTGTATTTCGATGCACTTTTTAGTTCACGTCTGGAATGTTTAGTTGAAGCAAGGATGGACTTGGAAGCAGTGTTGGATTTTCACTTCTCGGTCTTGGATTCGGAGTGTATAATTTTTTGGCTTGCCAAGGTATGGAGTGTATAATCTTGAGAAGCACTATGTTATGGGGTGTATAATTTGCCAGTTTGCCAAATTATGGGGCGTATGTTGAAGCACCAAGTAACGGAGCATATACACTTTATATATAACGAAGTGTATAAATTTTGAAAAATGCAGCGATGTCTCCTGGAATGAAGAATAAAAACCCAGGGGCCTCGGCAGCTTAGATGGTGGAGCGTGGGGCTCGTATCCGCAAAATAACCCGATAATTCTTCTTCCTCAAGAATAAAACACCTTTAAGTCATTTGATAGGTTCTTATCCTAGTGTCTCAGACAACCAGATGGGGTCCACCACACATCGTCGTCTGAAGTCATCCACGTTACGTGAATGACTTATAAGGCAACTTCCTGAGCAATGGTAGAGAAAATGATCACAAATGTATACTTAATCGATGTCAACCAAGTTTATATATCAATACCTGCCACTCCTAGCATAGGTACCAACACCGCACAACTAATACAAATTCACAACATACCTCGAGAGCAGGACGTTCGTGCACCGCTGGGTCTAAAATGGGAGGGTCTAAAATGTTACTTCGGGATATGGGTTTCGGAATATATAATGGTTCAAGGAAAGTTATACTAAAACAATCCGTCTAAAATATTTTATTCTCTCCACGATGAAATTTTCTTTTTTCAAATGAGAAAGCTGAAAAAAATATTGAAGTCAATCCTTATTAATATTAAATGTATTTCAATGCACTTTTTAGTTCATGTCTGGAATGTTTAGTTGAAGCAAGGAATGACTTGGAAGGATGAAAAGCGACTAGACGGGTGGGGAAATTGACGCTATAAAACCGACTATCGTCACGGACGAGCGGAAATTAGTGTCTCCTTAAGCACCATGATTGCTATGAAATACCAAGAAATGAAAATAAGTTCGAGGAAACTCCCAAGAGAATTACAGGAGACTTTTTTCTCAATTAATAATAATCAGGATTATGGGAAGAAATTAATCATTGGATCAGAATGAGGCTTATAAGAGTGTAGAGGATTAGGTCAACACACGTAAATCTGAATTTGTCCGGAGTGGGGAAACCTCGCGGTCGGAGTGGCATGAATGCAACTATTCCCGCTTGTTGATGAAATTCGGAAACAATATAAGTCATGAAATCGAAAGAAGGTGAAATTTCTGGTTCTATGGGTCTTCATTTTGGAGCAAAGTGTTAGCAGGTTTTAGGAACGTTTTGGTACCATTCAGGCAATTTTCATGGGGAAAATCCTTCCGATATCTTTTATGTATATCGCTCCTGACTGCTTAATCATATAAATATGAACGGTTTTATCCATCCCAATTGATGCAGAACATATCATTCTCCAAGAAACCAAGAAGAAATGCATTATCCATGGCTTTTCGTGGCAATGGTTCAAATAGCTCCGGCCGGAGTGGGAGATGGAGAGCGGTGAACTCATTGAATCCAAGAACGCGGTCGGGCTGGTGAAGGTGCATTCCTATATTTGGTAAGCGGAGCGTAGTGGTTTTTTTATTCAACGAAGGATTTTCTTTAAAGCTCTGCGCTGCTATCCGGATGGAATTGACTGGGTGTTTGGCTCGAGGTATGGGAGGTTGTATTATCTGACTATGTAGGTACCTACCTACTTACCTATATCAAATATCTTCGCGGTAATTCGAGTTATTGATTTGGATAAACCAAGGCTGTAAGCTTGTGTTGTGTGAAGGGATATCTTCAGATAATACAAGGAGCAGGACACGATAATATTAATTGCTGCGATGTTTTGCCGACAAGCGTAGAAACGAACAAAACTGATTGTTTTGCTTTTGTCTGGAAAATCTTGTTTTCACTTACCACATTTTAAAGCGTGAATGTTTTTCTTTCAAAATGGGGGCTGGGCCTCTTCAGTGCACATTGACTGCAGATATTATAGATATGCATGCATTCAAGCATTATTTGTGCATTCATGAAATGTTCAGGAATTATTAGGTGCATCCTGTCCCCATTCTCCATTGAATACCATTATACTTTTAACATTTCTGGTCTGTGACTTTCTGAATGGACAAATTTGCAGTTTAAGGTGATTTGATTTCTTGAAATTTATTTTTTGTGCAATGATTATGAATGTGTTCATAATGTAGGTACTTACATGATGTGACCACACAGTTTTTTGGCAAGTGCAGTTGGGTAGCAAAATGACACCAAAAAAGTGGCTCGGGTTTGGTTGGGAAATATACCATGAAATGTGATGTTAAAAATGAAGAAAAAGCTGCAGCCTAACTGGATGCAAGAAAACCTTTTTTAATAAAAAAAAATTCTAAGCAATTTTTTCCTTTACCAAATTAAAAGTAAATGGTCTATTCTAAGCAAACAGCCTATGCTAGCCTGAGTGTTTTTTAAAAATTCAAAAACTTTTTTTATATAATCCTGAATGATTCCGAAAGGAATTTGATAAATGGATAACTTACAAAAAAAATACTCTAGCATAACTTAGCCAAACCTAATACCTTTGTGTGCTTCATGGAGGCAAAATGTGTGTAAAACATGTGTGGAAAAGTAATAGTGCCCATGACAATTCCTATGCTGTAGCAAAACATGGCTCATATCCACCAGTATTTTGGAGATTTGGGGGAAGTGCTACACTTTGTGGCTTACCGGTTGTGTGGATGCCACTCTACCTCTTGGTGTTCATCCATACATTCTTCTGGGCACATCTGGACTCTGTTCTGAGGTTTGTCCACAAATGGAGAACATACACATGAATGCATTGGTGGCTGTTTATTAATGCACCTGCACCTCACCAGAAATTGCACATGCACAAATGGAATGTTATGGAATAATATGGAAGATGGAATGTTGTGAAATATGGAATTTTCAGTGGAATTAAGATCATATTCAGACTGCAGTGATCCATATTTTGCCATCCATTGACATATGTTGTACTTGTGCATGCTAGCAAACTGACATTCTTCCAATGTGGCTGGCATCTCATTTTCGGCTCCACTCCTGCCTCCTCTTGGAATGTGCCTACAGATGACCCAAAATAACAAATGTGTATTATCCTCAATTATACTGGAAACTTCATGTGGTAGGGGACCCAGTATGACTGAATCTTCCTCTCCACCCAAGTTATCACTATTGTATAATGACATCTAGCTGTCTTGCTAGTTAAGTATGTCTTCATCCAGCAATCCAAGAAGTGTATTTTTCCTGGAGTGTATAATTCTTTGGATTCCAAAAGTTCCAAAAAAGGGCCACTTTTCCAACGCTGCTTGGAAGGATCAAAAGCGACTAGACGGGCGGGCAAATTGCCGCTGTAAAACCGACTATCGTCACGGACGAGCGGAAATTAGCGTCTCATTTCCCACCATGATTGCTATAAAATACCAAAAAAAAAAGAGAAAATAAGTTGGAGGAAACCGCCAACAGGATTACGGGGGATTTTTTTTTTAATCTCAATTAGTCATCATGGATTATGGGAAGAAATTAATAATTGGATCAGAATGAAGCTTAGAGGATTGTCAGTGTATTATAACAATACACGTAAATCTGAATTTGTCCGCAGTGGGAAAACCTCGCGGTCGGAGTGGCATTAACACAACTATTCCCGCTTGTAGATGAAATTCGGAAGCGGTACCATTTAGGCAATTTTCATGGGAAAATCCATCCTATATCTTTTATGTATGTCGCTTCTGACTGCTTTATAATATAAATATGAACAGTCTTATCTATGTCATTTGGTGCAAAACATATCATTCCTCAAGGAAGCAAAAAGAAATACATTATCCATGACTTTTCTTGGCGATGGTCTAATAGCTCCGGCCGCAGTGGGAACTGAAGAGCGGTTAATCCATCGAATCCATGAACGGACCTTCGTACGCGGTCGGGCTGGCAAAGATTAATTCCTTTATTTGGTTAGCGGAGTGTAGTGGTTTTTGTTTATTGGACGAAGGATTTTCTTGGAAGCTCTTCGTTGCTATCCGGGTGGAATTGGTTGCACGTTTGGTTCGAGGTACGGAAGTTGGTATTACCTGACTAGGTGCCTACCTACCTGTGTCAAATATCTTCACGGTTATTCGAGTTATTTATTTGGATGAACCAAAGCCATAAGCATATTGTGTGGCGGGATATATTTGGATAATGCAAGGAGCGGGGAGTGAGACTACCTATTGATTGCTGCGATGTATTGCCGACCAGCGTAGGAATAAACAAAACTGATTGGTTTGATTTTTCTGGGAGATCCTGTTTTCACTTACCATGTTTTGAATGGTGAATATTTTTTTTTTAAAAGAGTTCAGTGCACATAGACTTCCCAGATATCATATATGTGCATGCATTCAAGCATTATTTCTGCACTCATGAAATGTACAGGGAGTTGTTAGGTGTATCCTGTCCCCGTCCTCCATTGAATACCATTATACTTTTAGCTTTTCTGGTCTCTCTGGCTATCTGAAAGGATAAATTTGCAGTTTAAGGTTATTTTATTTCTTATATTTTTGTTTCATGCAATGCTTATGAAGGTGCACCTGTTCATAATGTACCTACATGATGGAACCACATTTTTTTTGGGCAAGTGCAGTTCGGTAGCAAAATGACACCCAAAAAGTGGCTTGGAGTTGATTGGGTAATGTAGCATAAAACGTAATGTTCAAAATGAAGAAAAAAGATGCAGCCTAGCTCTGGATGCAAGCAACCAATTATTGAATGGAAAATTTATAAATAATGTTTTTCCTTAAAAATGGAAACTAAACAGCCTATTCTACCCTAACTTAGCCTACGCTAGCCTGGATCATTTTTTAATTAAAAAACTTTAAAATCCTGAAAGATCCGTAAATAAATTTAATTATTGTCCAACTTACAAAACAACCTTAATCTAACATAACTTAGCCAAACCTAATACGTTTGTGTGCTTCATGGAGGTAAGATGTGTGTAAAACTTGTCTTGTGGACAAGTAATAATGCCCATGAAAATTCCTATGCCATGGCAAAACTTGGCTCATCCACAATATTGTTGGTATTTTGGGGAAATGCTACCCTTTGCAACTTGACAGTTGTGTGGATGCTACTCTGGCTATCAGTGTTCAGTCATACATTCTTCTGGGCACATCTTGACTCTGTTCTGACTTTTTCACAAATGAAGAACATACACATGAAGGCACGGGTGGCTGTTTATCAATTCACCAGCACTGCACCAGACAATTACACATCATGCACAAATGGAATGTCATGGAATGACATCTGTTGTACTTATGCATGCTAGCAACCTGGTACTCTTCCAATCTGGCTGGCATCTCATTTTCAGCTCCACTACTGGCTCCTCTTGGAATGTTCCTGCAGATGAACTGAAGTAACAAATGTGCACTTTCCTCAATTATGTTCGAAAGTTTATGTGCTAGGGGACCCAGTGTGATTGAACAGTATAATGATTACTAGGATTGGAAGAGGATCTTATTATCAGCCATAGATCACCAAATGCTATAGGCCCCATAGCATACTGCTTCCTCTCCACCCAACTTATCACTATTGTATGACATCTGGTTGTATATTGTTAGTTAAGCGTGTCTTCACCCAACAATGCAAGGAGTGTATTTATTTTAGGTGTGTATAATTCTTTGGATGGCAAGTTCCAAAAAAAGGGCCACTTTTCCAACGCTGGTGCCGCCAGTGTTATGAGCCAGTAGCTGTAGTGTCCACACGTCAGTAAAAGCTCGCCTGCCGGAGCGCAGTGTGAGTGCCGCCAGTGGTGTGAGCCAGTAGCTGTAGTGTCCACACGTCAGTAAAGCTCGCCTGCCGGGGGCGCAGTATGAGTGCCGCCAGTGTTGTGAGCCAGTAGCTGTAGTGTCCACACGTCAGTAAAGCCCCCTGCCGGGGCGCAGTGTGAGTGCCCTCAGTGTTGTGAGCCAGTAGCTGTAGTGTCCACCGTCAGTAAAAGCTCGCCTTCCGGGGCGCAGTGTGAGTGCCGCCAGTGTTGTGAGCCAGTAGCTGTAGTGTCCACACGTCAGTAAAAGCTCGCCTGCCGGGGCGCAGTGTAGTGCCGCCAGTGTTGTGAGCCAGTAGCTGTAGTGTCCACACGTCAGTAAAGCTCGCCTGCCGGGGGCGCAGTGTGAGTGCCGCCAGTGTTGTGAGCCAGTAGCTGTAGTGTCCACACGTCAGTAAAAGCTCGCCTGCCGGGCGCAGTGAGTGCCGCCAGTGTTGTGAGCCAGTAGCTGTAGTGTCCACACGTCAGTAAAAGCTCGCCTGCCGGGGCGCAGTGTGAGTGCCGCCAGTGTTGTGAGCCAGTAGCTGTAGTGTCCACACGTCAGTAAAAGCTCGCCTGCCGGAGCGCAGTGTGAGTGCCGCCAGTGTTGTGAGCCAGTAGCTGTAGTGTCCACGCGTCAGTAAAAGCTCGCCTTCCGGGGCGCAGTGTGAGTGCCGCCAGTGTTGTGAGGCAGTAGCTGTAGTGTTCACACGTCAGTAAAAGCTCGCCTGCCGGGGCGCAGTGTGAGTGCCGCCAGTGTTGTAGGTCAGTAGCTGTAGTGTCCACACGTCAGTAAAAGCTCGCCTGCCGGGGCGCAGTGTGAGTGCCGCCAGTGTTGTGAGCCAGTAGCTGTAATGTCCACACGCCAGTAAAAGCTCGCCTTCCGGAGCGCAGTGTAGGTGCCGCCAGTGTTGTGAGCCAGTAGCTGTATGGCGACTGACGGCCACCGTTCGCCTCACGACCGACCCCTGTCCGCAGTTCTGCAACTACTTGGCGTGGGTGAACGCGCCTGTGTACGACTACCGCGGCCACCTGCGCGTCGGCGCCGTCACGCTCTTCATGTGGCCCTACCAGGAGTCGATGGCCGCCTCAGAGGAGGCGTTCCAACCACTGGCCACCGTGGTGGCCAACCCTGATTGTGACCAGGCCACCCAAATCAGCGTCTGCTTCGACAGGTGAGTCGACTTTAAGGTTCAGGAGAATGGGCGCTGTATGACCGAAGCAGTCGATGCGCCCATAAGCCCAAATAACCAACCAAGGTTCAGGAGAAGGTGCCCGGTGATGCATCCAGTTGCCCTGATCTGACCTGATATGATCTACTTGGCGTGTACAGCTGGGAGGGGTCTCAGGTTATGTACCCATCAGTAGACCTGGCATGATCTGACCTGTTTGGCAGTTACTGCTCGGAGGGGCTTCAGGTGGTGTACCCATCAGTGGAGAAAATGCACCAATATGCGTACCAAGCCGCGACCAACGGCCACGATGACATCGATTCCGACCACAACTTCTTCGGTCGCGGAAACGTGAGCACCGTTGGAGCTGTGATGGAATGTATGTCGTGCGAGGTTGCAAGCTGTTTCTCGGGAACGGGCCCAATGTGTTCTTCTTCAGCCCAAGCCAGCCCCACAACGGCAGCCACCTTTGGTGCTGTAAAGCGCGACAGCCATCGATACAACAGTAGGGCTTTACCCCTTCTATCGTTTCTTCGTTAAAATAGGCCCCTCGAGACCCTGCCCTTCCGTTACAGCGGCCCCGTACAGACCCTGCCTCTCCGTTACAGCGGCCCCGTACAGACCCTGCCTCTTCGTTACAGCGGCCCCGTACAGACCCTGCCTCTTCATTACAGCGGCCCCGTACAGACCCTGCCTCTTCGTTACAGCGGCCCCCTACAGACCCTGCCTCTCCGTTACAGCGGCCCCATACAGACCCTGCCTCTCCGTTATAGCGGCCCCGAACAGACCCTGCTTCTCCGTTACAGCGGCCCCGTACAGACCCTGCCTCTTCATCACAGCGACCCCGTACAGACCCTGCCTCTTCATCACAGCGACCCCGTACAGACCCTGCCTCTCCATTACAGCGACCCCGTACAGACCCTGCCTCTCCGTTACAGCGACCCCGTACAGACCCTGCCTCTCCGTTACAGCGGCCCCGTACAGACCCTGCCTCTCCGTTACAGCGACCACGTACAGACCCTGCCTCTTCATCACAGCGACCCCGTACAGACCCTGCCTCTTCATCACAGCGACCCCGTACAGACCCTGCCTCTCCGTTACAGCGACCCCGTACAGACCCTGCCTCTCCGTTACAGCAGCTCCGTACAGACCCTGCCTCTCCGTTAAGACTGCCTGGTCTGGAGCCTGTCTGTTAACACGTGCATCGGATGATAGCGGAAGCCGCTGCTTCTCTCCCCCTCCTGTTTGTCGACATTTCATAAATTGACTTGGATATTGTAATAAACTATTGTGACTTTGTTCGAGATGGATCGCCGTCCCTGAATATTTTGTGTTGCTGCCTACTGTAGGAGCATAGTAGTTAGCCTGTAAACACAGTTATGGGCGAAAAATGACCATAGCAGTCGACGCGCCCCTAAACCCCAATCCATCATCATTGTTCGAGATGGATAAGCACATCCTATGCCAAAAAAAAAGAATTTTTGAAATATGTTGGAAAATATAGGGACAGTAGGCATAGGCGCACCGGAGGGGGGGGGGGCGCCCCCATAAGACCAAAGTGTCCTGGCCAAATGTGCCGTTCTGGCCCCCATGGAAAAGTCCTGGGTGCGCGCCTGACAGCAGAAATGCAAAAACGATCGACGGGCTGCTGGACCACCGAGTGTTCAGGGTCATAAAGGTTTCGTGGGCGCGGGAGTGCGGCCTGGCAGTCGATCCCGGCATCGTTTGCTCCTGAATGCCTTGAACTACGGCCAATAGGTGTATACTGCGGCAATTTCGCTACAGCCGTAATCTGCCGTCCAAGTTTTGTGTTCTTGCTTCAGTAGTATCCGATATCCTAGGGGTGCCGAATCCGCCCCCCCTTCGGGCCGCGTTATGTGACAGGTGAGAGTTAGGAGTGGGCAGCCCATGCAAGGCGCTAACACAGTGCCTCACCTAAGTGAGGCACTGCCTGGAAGTATTTTTATATGCTATTTTCGTGCAGTGATTTTATGCTATGTTTCATCCAATGGAAAATAGCAAAACTGAAAACCTTGGATAAGATATGCATTGAAGACTCGTGATTATGGTGAAAATTGAAGTTCGCATTTACATCTTAGCTTCAAAACAGTTCTATCACCGGTCGGCAAAGGCATGCCTCTGGCACATGTCGTCATATATGGTGCGTTCATTTCATAACAAGCGCAGGGTTTGCGTTTGTTTTGGAGTGCTCCATTCTAGGGTCTTTTTCCTATTACCCCTAAAAACCCACACCTCCCGTTGCTGTTCCCAAGGCAAAACAAATTTTTCTTTTAACAACCCCCAACCTCAAAAAAAAAACAAAACCACCCCAGGGGGAGGGTCAGTTTATTTTTTTTTTTTTGAGGGAAAATAAAGGGGGGATTTTTTTTTTTTTTTTTTTTAAAAAAACCCCCCTCCTAAATAAAAATAATTTTTTATAAAAAAATAAAAAAAATAAATATTTTTTCCTAAGGAAAGAAATAAAAAATAACAATAAAGAAAAATAAAAGAAATAAAAGAGGCGGTCTTTTTTTGGCTTTTTTTTTTTCTTTTTTCGGCCAAAGGGAAAGTTTTTATTTTCCGGGGGGCACCCGCCACAGTCTCCGTGCCGCAACTGCCCCAAAACGGCGCCAAAAAGATTCCACTCGAGCCCGATCGACGAGGTCGAGCAAGTTGAGATGGAGAGAAGCCAGCATCGGGCAGAAGAGCGTCTCGGGGCCCAGGTAGGCTGTAGCCAGATTATATATTGTACATTAAGAAGGTAGGCTGTAACCAACCGCAAAACTGGGCAGACGATGCCTAGTGCTCAACCGAGAGGGAAGAGAGATTGCTTGGTTCATCCTACAGGATAAAAGAACATTGTTCTCCCGCAGTCCCTGAGGGCACATATATTGCTAGAAATAAAGACAACTTTGGGACTTTGTATCATAAGTCATACTATATACATTGTGCGATCATGTGGACAAACATTTCAAGAGCAATTTGACCAATAGCGCCAGATACAGCGCCAAACACTTCCTTTTTGTCGCGGAATTCAGACCACTGTCAGCTGATTTCTCCACCGGTCGTTCCCGTGGGCAGGTCTCAACTAGCCTCAACTAACCTCCACTGAGTTCCTTCTGGTGGAGCCACGGGAACAGAC